>JAHWFP010265492.1:0-23261 GCA_023313725.1 Lithobius niger | reverse complement strand
ATGTTCTAGTTGATTTACTTTGCATTAGCACATATTCGCTGAGCTAAGGTAGCCAACACAGAGTAGCAGTAGTAAGCGAACATTCTACTCGATGGCACCATATGTAAGTAGGCCTGCAGTTAGGCCTATTATTTTAGTTAATTTACTGTAAGTAGCCTACACGTAGTAGTAGTAGTAACTTTACATTCTATTGGATGATACCATGAATATGTAAGTAGGTCTAGATTTGCATGCAATTAGGCCTATGTCTTAGTTAATTTACTTTGCATTAACGAGAATTCATTGAGCTAAAGTAGCCTACACAAAGTAGTAGTAGTAAGTTGACACTCTAGTGGATGGCACTATATGTAAATAGGCCTATACGTTTGCATGCAGGTAGGACTATTTTTTTTTTATTTATTACAGTTGTGGAAGCGAGTATTCATTGAGTTAAAGTAGCCTACACAAAGTACGTAGTGGTAGTAAGTTGATACTCTAATGGATGGCACTATGGCGGAGCGGTAGGACTCCGGCCTTTGAATCCAAAGGTCGTGAGTTCGATTCCCTGCTCAGGCAGTCTGACATTTAAGTCCAAAAGGCAACGTGAATAGGTTTGCATCCGTATTTATTTAACACTTATCGAGCCCATTTGGCTTCCTGTCCCGTTTATGTGTAAATAGGCCTATATGTTTGCGTGCAGTTAGGACTATTATTTTGTTTATTATAGTTGCGGAAGCGAGTATACATTGAGTTAAGATAGCCTATACGTAGAATAGTTGTAGCAAGTTGACATTTTCGCTAGATAACGCGTATGTAAATATATTCGCATGTAGTTAGGCATATTTTTTGTTTATTTCTTTTGCGTCAGCAAGCTTTCACTGAGCTAAAGCAATTAGAAAAGCTAAACTAGATCAAACGTGCAAAATACTTTTTCCCTAAGCCACCGAGTGATCAGGGAATCCAGTATAAATCCCCAAGCACCCTCTATGAGCCATATAGAGAAGTAATGCTTGTTTTACCTGTATGTTTAGATAGGAAGTTTCCGCAGTTCCAGGTATAAGTGACCAATGATGGCCACAGCAACATGCCAATACACTTTTGCTTTTTCATTTTCATTTCTTCTTTTTCTCCAGGTCCGACTTTTAAAAAAAACGGTCTGTGTCTTGCAACTGAACCCCCCAACCGAGACGATTTGTTGCATTGTATGTTCGACGATGATTGCCCGGGAGCAAAAAAATGCTGTAACCAAAAAAGGCTGTGCTGGTCAAAATTCGATGAAAGTAAGTTTAAACGAGTAAAACTAAGACAATTGAAACTGTTGTCTTAGAATTGAAGCCTAAGACATGTTTGGGGCTCCTAGGGACTCCATGTTGGGGCTCCTAGGCAACTCAGATTTACAACATAGGTTCACATCCTATGTAAATGTTTATTGCTTGTATATATTGTGTAAATGTTGAAAACGGCTTACATTTTTCCATTTTTTCCCTAACTGACACAGCTCTTCTTCTTATTACATCACTTAATGCTACGAAAGTAACATAATTTTGAAGGGGACAGGATTATGTCCTTTAAAAGAACTTTTCGGGCAATTTTCCCTTCATATCTCGGGAAAAAATATGGCTTCTTTTGGTCTTAGAATCTATCACTGAATACTCGATGAATACAAACACTCCTGTAACCGGTCTAATCCTAAAAAGGTAAAAAAAAAAATTTTGATGCCGTGGCTACCAGTGCTACAGAAATGCAGCTAGCCACTGAAATGATAGAAGCAGATGAGTGGATGGAAATAATTATTGTAAGTCGTAATCTCATTTCAAAACATCTTAATGTTGCAACCATTGCTGATAGAACAACAGGTGGTGTGGGAGGAGGACTTAAAACACAGTGAAACTGCCACGTCTAGAGATAAAAAAAAATTCAAAGGCGGGGCTTTAGATTGGGTTCGTTTTTGGGATCAGTTGAAGGCTTCAATCCACGGCAATCCTAAAGTCACGGATGTGCAAAACTTTACGTATCTTCAGTCTTTATTGGAGGGGCTCTCTGAGGTTGCCATTGCTAGTTTACCTTTAAGTGCATCCAATTACAGTGTTGCAATTGGCAGATTGGAGATACGTTTTGGGCAAAAGGAAATGATTGTGCACGCACGTATGACTCACCTACTTGAGATGACGCCATTGAAAACTTCTGCTGACCTAACCAAACTGTGCACATTATCGGATAAATGTCAAACACAAATTCAAACTCTAGAAGCCTTAGGCATATCTGCTGCAAAGTGTGGCTGTTTCTTTAAGTCCGATTATTTTAAAACTCTTACCAGACGATATTTTGTTGAGTGGAATCGGAAACCACTTGCCAAAACTTTTAAGTTGAATGATTTGCTCACGTTTTTTGAGGGCAGAGAACATTCTGCGTTGGTGAAAGGATATCAGTCGCAAGTAACTGAACCGACTCCTGCTAAAAATTATTTGGCTGCAGAACGAAAGAAGACTATGTGTGCAACTCTTACGAACAAAGCTCTGTATGTTCAAGCGTCTGAATGTGCAGCAAAAGATACAAGAGTTCTAAGCCTATAGATACTAGCTGTGCATTTTGGCGAAAAGAAAATTATAAAACCTGGGAATCTGATTTCAAAATGGATCAAATGTTCGGACATTATCAAGAAAATTGGGCGTTGCTTCCAATGTTTGCGTGCTGACCACCGTGCAGTCCGATGCTACCGTAAGAAATATGAAGTGTGTCAACGAGAGCACCATCGGCTATTTTGCTGTCAAGGGGAAGAAGAAACGCAGCCAGCAAGAAAGGGTACCATTCAAGAGGTCACTGTGTCTCAAAACGTTACGTTGTCCAAAAATGAATTATCCACGTTCGTTTTGATGAAAGTTGCACATGCATGGGCCGAGGGCAAAGATTTTTGCAATAAAGTTCGCTGTTTATTTGATGATGGCAGCCATCATAGTTTCATTCGTGAGGACGTTGCAAAGGTTTTGAAACTCCCTATGATAAGTTCTGAGCATCTTATGGTCAAAGGATTCAGTGATCTTGGGCGAATTTGGCGATCCTTTTCCGTAGTTTCTGCCAATTTAAAGAGCATGATTGATGAGTCCAAGGAAGAAACTGTCGAGTTCTTAGTTATTCCGGAAATTGCTTCTGTGCCATCATTTGGAACCAATAACGAGAAGAATGGAGGCTGCAGGACTTGGACGGGCACAAATACCTGGATGGAAGGATCAAAGAGAGCAACTTGACATTTTGTTGGGTCTGGACTGCTATTGGAAGCTGATGACTGGAGCCAGTTTTCCTTTACGGAGTGAACTGACGGCGTCAGAAAGCTTATTTGGCTGGAAAATGAACGATGTCCTTGAATCCCCATTTAAGGAAAAAATTAGCACTACATCGGTAATGTTTACGTCAGTTGCAAGACAACCCCCTGGCGACTTTATTATGCGGTTGGAATTAAACCATTGGTTGGAATTAAACTATTGGAATTAAAGAAGATAACTCGTCTCATTCCTGTACAGAGCAAGAGAAAGAAGTATTGAAACAGTTTGAAAGGTCAATTCACTTTAAAAAAGGACGTTACTGCCTTAGACCACCATGGAAAGAAGAAACGGTGAACTTAGGTACTAATAAGTCACTAGCTCTTCAACGATTATTCTCACTTCTACGAAGATTTAGTAAACAACCAAGTTTACAAGAGCAGTATACCAACAAGCAGTTGTGAAATATGTTGAAGATGGGCATGCCGAACGGGTGGATTTTTCAAAGACAAATTCAGAAACACTTTATTACATGATGCGGTGGTAAAAGAAGATCGTGCAACAACTAAAGCTTGCATCGCCTTTGACGCAAGTTCTCATGTACCTGGCTATTCGCCGCTAAACGAGAGCTTGGAAACTGGACCTAACCTAAATCCAGATATAGTCAGCCTGCTTATTCATTTCCGCAAATATCTTGTTGCCAACTTGCCATATTAGCTGACATCGGAAAAGCTTTTCTGCAAGTTGCCTTGGCAGATGAAGATCAGGACGCTACACGTTTTCTTTGGATTGAGGACTGAAAACCTGGGAAAACGCCTAAAATAGGCGAATATCGAATGCTTCGAGTTCTCTTTGGTGCAAGATCACCTCCATTTCTATTAGCAGCCACCATTCGATACCATTTAAAGTTAAAAGAAGAAGAGTACCCTGAAATTTGTGAAGAATTGGATCGTAGCTTGCATGCAGATGATTTTGTGTCTGGTCAGTGGTCTGTAACTCAAGCTAACCAACTGTGTCAAGAAGTAAAGAACGTTTTAGATCAAGCAGGAATGCCTCTGGAAAAATGGGTATCGAATTCTGTGGACTTGCTTGACCAACTACGCAAGGATTGGGCAACTGATGATAATTTAATGATTCAAGATCGAAGTACTTTGCAAAAGGTTCTAGGATTAGTGTGGTATCCGGTTTCAGATTGCCTTGCAATTCAAATGAAACCGTTAAACCAAGTTCTGCAAGAAAAATGTCAGACAAAGAGGGCTATTCTTCAGTGCTCAGCAAGAGTATTGGATCCTTTAGGCTTTGGGTCTCCTGTAATACTGAAACTGCGTTGTCTTTTCCAAGAAGTCTGGATTCGAAAGATTCCTTGGGATGAGGATTTACCTGGTGATTTGCAGTGTCGATTTAATGCTAGCTTAAAAGAACTAAGAGAACTTGAAGATCTGCATGTTCCACGCTGTTCCTTTCCCTTTTGTCAAGAAGAAAACCCAAGAATTACATGTCTTTTGTGATTCAAGTGAAGATGCTTATGGGGCGGTATGCTATTTACGTATTCTTAGTGAGGAAAATGTTTACTGTTCCTTTGTCATCAGTAGAGGTCGTGTTGCGCCATTAAAGAAATTGACCATTCCACGTTTAGAGCTGACTAGTTGTTTGATTGGTGCTCGTGTAGCAAAGCATGTTCAGTCCGCAATGCTCAATGAATTGTTGGAACTCGTAATGTGGTCTGATTCTACTATAGCTATTCATTGGATCCGGTCATGTACTAAAACCTGGAAAACTTTTGACTCAAATCGTGTTGCTGAAGTCCAACAGTTAGTAGGAGCAGACTGCTGAAATTATTGCCCAAATTCGGAAAATCCAGCTGACTTAATTACAAGCGGCAAGAATCCAAGACATTCTGACCTCTGGTGGAGAGGACCATCTTGGTTAATGTTACCTAGAGAGAACTAGCCTAGCCAACCATACAGTTATTCTAGTACCTTGGAAGAGAAACAGGACCTAACACAAAATCTGGCTATCCCAACATCTCACACACCATGCATTTCACTGGAAAGATTCAGTTCAATGTGGAGGTTGTTACCAGTTACTGCGTGGGTGTTTCGTTTCATACTGTAAACTAAGATGAAAAAGAAGTTTGAAGATGGCCTCTCAGTGCTAGAAATTGAAAATGCAACGGAATATTGGATTTCCACCATTCAAAAGGAATGCTATGGGAAGGAAATTCAAACCCTTAAAGAAGGATCTACACTGATGGTGGCCAATTCCAAGCTGAAGGACTTGAAACCCTTTTTGGATAAGGCTCGTTTGTTGAGACTTGGATGTCGGCTGGACGAGATGCAAGAAACAAATCAAGACACCCAATAATTTTTCCCGGTAACCTTTTCAGTGAGTTTCTCGCTTCTGTCGCAATCTTTCATTTACCGTCCCCCCCCCCCTCGTAAGGGCTTACGTCTGGAGGAGTAGACGAACAAACGTGCAAACAAACAAAGTCCAGCGTATGTTTTGAGTGATGTAGATGAAATGTAGGCGTGCTGTGAAATGTGATGGGCGAACTGTGAGCAATAATTGCGGTTAGTTTGTGTCAAAATAATCAGTACATCGATTTTGTGATGCTCTTGGAATCAAAGAAAGTCTTTCGCTCGTTGAAAAAGTATGGGCTAGACAGAATCTAGATAGCAGTAAATGGGTACAGATGCTCACCAAGCATGGATCGACGCCAGTGGAGTGAGAGATGTGAACGATATGGCTAGTTCAATTTAATACAACAGTGTTCTTTTAATTGTTTCATTTATTTTGGATCATTATGCTTGAGTATACTTAGTTTGATTGGTGGGCTTTTTTTTTAATCTACGTTAAACGAATTCGTCATGCATTGCAACTACACGTTAACTAATTTACTCCAGGTAACGTAGAAATGGATACAAATATAGTACGACAATGTAATAACGTGTGACGCAGTTTGGAACACGACTCCTTTTGATACACAAATGTAAAGTTACAAAAAACTTCCCTGTAGAATTCCGTAACATGGCTACTACTGTTTTGTTGATATTAAAGATTTTTTTAAGGGACCATTACATTCTGATCTTTAAGCTTTAGCGTTTTCCGCATTAAATGCTGCTTTTGTTTTTTAGCTGCGAGATTGATAGTAGTATTGGGGACTCTAGAGTGTAGTACTACGTTACGGCCTAACAGATTCCTATGCTTTATTCGGTAGCACATTTGAATCCCAGGGGGGGTGGAGCGTGCACTAAAGGGTGCACTACGTGATCAGACAGACAAAACAAAAATCTAGGTGGGAGATGACACAAATAAACGATTTATAAAAAAAGGCCGATTCGTTACACGTCCTATTGTCTATTAACAGAAAGACACCGGGTCATGAGGTGAAGGAAAACCCCAACCAAAATAATGATAATGGAGGGTCTAGCGATGTAGGTTAAGGCTGTTTGTATAGGTTATTGTTAAGAAAACGTGGGAATTACACCTGAATCTTAGACAGAAAAGTAATAACGAGGGGTCTACGTCTAAAAATGTAGGTTATGGCCGTTTGTAGCCTATTAATAATTGTCAAGAAACCGTGGGATTTAAACCAGTGAACCATCTGCAGCAATTCATTATAAAAAAAACGGGGACATGAGAATGTCGACAATATATCTAAGCGGGGGGTGTAAGTAATGATGGTGTGAAACGAAAATCCAGACAATCGGCGCCAGTGTTTTTATGTCATAAGCCTTTTACATAACACTTTATACCCAAAACGAGGGAAATACCGGTACAAGGGCGGAAAGAAATATAGCCTCGAGCCAAGCAGGCGGAGCTGATATGACGTAGTATTATTGCTCAAAACACAACACGTGTCATGTTTTTAGTCAACGAGGCAGGGTACATGCGGAATGACCAATGCAAGGATATAGGTGATATAGGACACCCGCGCACACAACTACCAAGCCGCTCGGCCACGTCGCTACCGGCAACGTGAATGCTTACGGTATATGTAGCAACGGCCTCTAGGATCCCAAGAGGTGCACAGACGGCCAAAGGCCGACCACACTTGCACCGTGTTCACTTTTCACCACGCGATCGTGAATTATCATGAAAAACAACGTGTTTGTCGGCCGCGACGAACACTAGTCGTGCAACCTGGCCACTCAGTGTGTGGGCGGCCTGAATGTAAGAGCGTACGAAAAGAACCGAACAGGATTCGTCGGCCATTTGAAACAATGCAATCCACCACGGTATAAAGCGGCCAGTGCGAGCTGGAAATCATCAACTCGCCGCCGATCATTAGAATCAACAACCTTTCAGTAAAAGGTAAGCATTTTCGCCGTTATGAAACTTAGACATTATTGCGGAAAAAGACAAGTTTAATTCGTTGTCGGTGTTTATTAATGTGGCGTTTTCGTTTTATTTGTTCAGAGTTCAGCAATCCAGGAAAAAAAAAAGCGTCGCCTCAGAGAAAGATCAAGCAACTGTAAAAGGTAGGCCTACAGGTTCCTTTATTTTGTGTACGTGTGGGATAGGGCCAAAAAAAACTAAAGGAGGGTTTTTTCTCTCTTTTCAATCTGTAGGAATTAAAAACAAAACAAAAACAAACAAAAATTGGCGTAATCATCAACAGTCCAGCGTGCACCCAAATGTCCCGATTCCTATTTATCGGGGGAGAGGTATTTGTGGAGGTGACAGAATTTCAAGGGAAACTTTATGTACAACTGCGGGAATTGTGTGTGTGTGTTCGGGCAGATGGGTGCTCGGTAATAGACCTCAAAGAATTCCAAGATTACTTGATCGATTATCAAATCGTGTTATTTCAGAAAAATGGAACCAAATGCCAAGTTACTTTTGAAAGGCCCCCTAGTTCTAAATGCATATATCTATACTACCATGGCAATCACTTTTTTTTTGCCATGCCTGCCTGAAGCCTTATTCCAACCCCAAAATCCACGTGTGTTAAAAACGTAAATGGCCTTCGTGTCACTCGCCTAAATACGTTTGTTGCTTAAAAAGATGGCTCCCATGTTCGGTTTGTAACAGATTGTTCAGGAATACGGTATGTTTAGCTAGGCACCACACGATACAACCACCATTCAAGAATTCTACAGCGTGTAAATCATTGTATAAAATGCAAGGTTGGTTTTCTAGCGTTTGAAGGCAATGGAAGGACAGTCCATCATTGTTGTGGACGTTTTTGTAAAATATGTAAACAATGGGGACGGCTCGATCATCGGTGTTACATTCAGTCTTTACCAGCGTCAAAAAAAAGGGATTGTGTGCGGTTACGTTTTCGAAATACGCAAGTAGACTGATAGTAAAGAAAAAGAGTATTTCATGCACAACGTAAATTTAGCGATTATGGACATTGCCTGTACTAATTGTTTCGTTAAAGCCACGTGCGATCATTGCGGGGATAAGCCTAAAGTGTTTATGAACGGTGAAAAGACACTCGACGATTTTCGCCGTTGACTATTCAAGTCACATGCCACGGGTTCGAACCTCTCACTCGTAAGTCATAATAATAGCGGTTTCGACGCCATGTTCCTAATGCGTTGGGCGTTAGATAACGGAGTGAAATCTACTAACGTCATATTTTCGGGAGGCAAAATAATTACCGTCAAAATCGAGGGTATAAAGCTAGTGGATTCGTTCAAGTTCTCGTCAATGGTATTAACCAAGTTACCGAGCAGTTTAGGGCTAGACGAAACCCTTATCAGTAAGGGCTATTTTCCCCATTTGTTCAACCGCCCGGAAAATTATCAATACAGGGGTAAAATATCCGTTCTCGAGACGTACGACCCGATTAGCATGAGTGCTGATGCTCGTGCCTCCCGAATATATGACGTTAGTAGGTTTCACTCCGTTATCTAACGCCCAACGCATTAGGAACACGGCGTCGGAACCGCTATTATTATGACTTACGAGTGAGAGGTTCGAATCCGTGGCATGTGACTCGAATAGTCAACGGCGAAAATGTCAAGCGTCTTTTCACCGTTCATTGGGCTTATCCACGCAATGATCGCACGTGGCTTTAACAAAACAATTAGTACAGGCAATGTCCATAACCGCTAAATTTACGTTGTGCATGAAATACTCTTTTTCTTTACTGTCAGTCTACTTGCGTGCTTCGAAAACGTAACCGCACACAATCCCTTTTTTTTTGACGCTGGTAAAGACTGAATGTAACACCGATGATCGAGCCGTCCCCATTGTTTACATATTTTACAAAAACGTCCACAACAATGATGGACTGTCCTTCCATTGCCTTCAAACGCTAGAAAACCAACCTTGCATTTTATACAATGATTTACACGCTGTAGAATTCTTGAATGGTGGTTGTATCGTGTGGTGCCTAGCTAAACATACCGTATTCCTGAACAATCTGTTACAAACCGAACATGGCAGCCATCTTTTTAAGCAACAAACGTATTTAGGCGAGTGACACGAAGGCCATTTACGTTTTTGACACACGTGGCTTTTGGGGTTGGAATAAGGCTTCAGGCAGGCATGGCAAAAACTGCATTTAGATATGCAGTTAGAACTAGGGGGCCCTTCAAAAGTAACTTGGCATTTGGTTCCATTTTTCTGAAATAACACGATTTGATAATCGATCAAGTAATCTTGGAATTCTTTGAGGTCTATTACCGAGCACCCATCTGCCCGAACACACACACACAATTCCCGCAGTTGTACATAAAGTTTCCCTTGAAATTCTGTCACCACCACAAATACCTCTCGCCCGATAAAATAGGTATCGGGACATTTGGGTGCACGCTGGACTGTTGATGATGACGCTATTTTTTGTTTGTTTTTGTTTTGTTTTTAATTCCTACAGATTGAAAAGAGAGAAAAAACCCTCCTTTAGTTTTTTTTTGGCGCTGTCCCACACGTACATAAAATAAAGGAACCTGTAGGCCTACCTTTTACAGTTGCTTGATCTGTCTCTGAGGCAACGCTTTTTTTTTCCTGGATTGCTGAACTCTGAACAAATAATACGAAAACGCCACATTCTGTTCGGTTCTTTTCGTACGCTCTTACATTAAGGCCGCCCACACACTGAGCGGCCAGGTTGCACGACTAGTGGTCGTCGCGGCCGACAAACACGTTGTTTTTCATGATAATTCACGATCGCGTGGTGAAAAGTGAATACGGTGCAAGTGTGGTCGGCCTTTGGCCGTCTGTGCACCGCTTGGGATCCTAGAGGCCGTTGCTACATGTACCGTAAGCATTCACGTTGCCGGTAGCGACCTGGCCGAGCGGCTTGGTAGTTGTGTGCGCGGGTGTCCTATATCACCTATATCCTTGCATTGGTCATTGCGCATGTACCCTGCCTCGTTGACTAAAAACATGACACGTGTTGTGTTTTAATCAATAATACTACGTCATATCAGCTCCGCCTGCTGGGCTCGAGGCTATATTTTTTTCCGCCCTCGTACCGTTATTTCCCTCGTTTTGGGTATAAAGTGTTATGTAAAAGGCTTATGACATAAAAACACTGGCGCCGATTGTCTGGATTTTCGTTTCACACCATCATTACTTACACCCCCCGCTTAGACATATTGTCGACATTCTCATGTCCCCGTTTTTTTATAATGAATTGCCGCAGGTGGTTCACTGGTTTAAATCCCACGGTTTCTTGACAATTATTAATAGGCTACAAACGGCCATAACCTACATTCTTAGACGTAGACCCCTCGTTATTACTTTTCTGTCTAAGATTCAGGTGTAATTCCCACGTTTTCTTAACAATAACCTATACAAACACCCTTACCCTACATCGCTAGACCCTCCATTATCATTATTTTGGTTGGGGTTTTCCTTCACCTCATGACCCGATGTCTTTCTGTTAATAGACAATAGGACGTGTAACGAATCGGCCTTTTTTTTATAAATCGTTTATTTGTGTCATCTCCCACCTAGATTTTTGTTTTGTCTGTCTGATCACGTAGTGTCTCGTTTAAGTTCTCACTCACTTTTTACCTCTCCCTACTTTTTTTTCTTGAGTGGGCGGAATTATCTTATTATGCTCCAGGCCATTACGGACTTTACACTTCTTTGGATTTCGCACATTTTTACGCTTCTTCGGGTTTTGGTATAACAGAATTGCCGCCCAACTGAGCAACACCTAATAGGAAAACCTGCATTCGCTGGTCGTATCATTAGCGACGAATTTAATGGAAACTATCTACGACGAAGATCAACCAGTAAGTACCTAATTTCGTAAACAGCTCTTAAACCAGGGGTTTTTTGTTTTTTTAACGTTTTTTTACCGTTTCACTTATTTTTAAAGTCACCAATGGTATGTAGCAAATTTCTGTATATTCGTTATATTTTTTTTAGTGACGAGTCTTTTTGAAAACTTGCCCGTGTTTTGGCTAACATCACATAGGCCTCAAACTTTGAGCTGTGAATGGTGGTAAAAATGCAACTTCATTCGTAAAAACATCTCCTTTCTATCACTTTTACCTGGGCATGCACGCAAACACACATCCTGGAAAAGGGGGTTAGTAACACAGCCACGGCTCTTTCCAACTACCTACTAACCGCCTGGGGATATAGGCTTAACTATCGCGGTCAGGCAACGCGCATCTACGGCCTTCCTCGCTTTTATGCCGGTTGTTGAGCCGTTCGCCCCGGCGTTCGCAGGCCAACGAAAGGGGGTAACTCACTCGTCCCTCCATATTGTAGTTACACTTTTTCTTTTCTTTTTGTTTGAATCAATCAGTAGTAGTATTGGGGACTCTAGAGTGTAGTACTACGTTACGGCCTAACAGATTCCTATGCTTTATTCGGTAGCACATTTGAATCCCAGGGGGGGGTGGAGCGTGCATCTAGGGTTTACCAGCCATGCCTGCAGTAGCCCTGCATATTAGGTTTTTTTTTTTTTTTTTTTCTATTATAACTGATCCAAAGCATGCGGGAGGTAATGCTCTCCCGTAACATACTTATGTATACCATCCGGGAGTGTTTAAGCCAGGAAAGGGCTCTGCATCAGGCCCTAGGTCGGTGGAAGCCGGCGTACTTCCCCATTTTAGTCCCCTACCATGATTTTTTTTACGGGGACTAGTATCTTTTTTTCCGGCTGTGTTTTCGATCCCAGCTTCTTTATTAATTTTTTTTTACGGTTTTTTACCATTTCACTTAATTTTAAGTCACCGACGGTGTATATACAACAAATTTCTATATATCCGTTATATTTTTCAGTGACGAGTCTTTTGAAAACGTGCTCGTGTTTTGGCTAGCATCACATAGGCCTCAAAAATTTGAGCTGTGAATGGTGGTAAAATGCAACTTTTAACACGATTTCATCTGGTTTATGACCTTTCTTTACAACATTTAATTCCGTTACCTTACCATTGGCAGTCCGTGTACCTCCACGTTGGTACAGCTTGAGGTAGTTCACGGGATAAATAACGTACCGACTTGACTTTTTTTTTTACGTATTTACTAGTGCGCCACTGTCGATTTTTTAGACCTACAAACCTGAATAAATCCTAAAGCTGCGAACATACATATACATTATAATTTTTCGATACTCTATTCACCCCTGAAATAACTAACATACAGACGCCAATCTACGCGTTGAACTCTCAATATATTCTGGCCGCTTGTTTAAACCAGTTGTCCTAAATTTTGATAACTTCTACCCAACAGTTCATAGCTCTACATCTTTCCTATCAATGATTAAAAACCTTTCTGCCCTTTAGCTAGGGTGAAGATCGTCACTACGGAAAACAAGTCGACACCACGGCTCTTTGCCCACTACCTACTAACCAACCGGGATATAGGCTCAACTATCCCGGTCAGGCAACGCGAATCTACGGCTTATCAATCAAGGGGCCTGAGGGCTACTGCAGGCATGGCTGGTAAACCCTAGATGCACGCTCCACCCCCCCTGGGATTCAAATGTGCTACCGAATAAAGCATAGGAATCTGTTAGGCCGTAACGTAGTACTACACTCTAGAGTCCCCAATACTACTACTGATTGATTCAAACGTACCCTTAGACTTTTTACGGGCCCTGCAGTATACAAGGTGACCCAAAAGTCCTAGTCCCCCCTCCCCCCTCACAACTTTTGAAGGGGTTGAATGAAGACAGTGAAACCGTGGCAATGTAGGTTTGGTTAAAGGATCTACCTTTCTGTGGCATTTCTCCTGCCACCCCCGGGTGGGCCCCAGGGGCCCCAACTCAGAAATTTCCAGTGGAATGGGCGTAAAGGAATACCTTATTTGAAAGGTTTTCATTAGGCGAGTAAAATGCCGCAATAAGAGCTTCGATACGACGAGCTCATCCAAAATGGCAGCCGGTCAAACATTACAATTTCCCTCTGTATCCCTGTGTGTTACTCAGGCTAAAGACACCGTAAAGGGACGTAGGTGGCAGCAAAATGCTTCGTTCAATTTGGTTGGATTACACCCACAACGTCTTCTGCACTTTGAAATCCAGAGTGTGGGCTTCAGTGCCCCCCCCCCCCCCAGCTCTCTCTAGGAAGTGAGGTCCATGAGCATATACCTTAACATTAGTAATTCCTTTCAATCCTTTGGACGTTTAATGAACACAAAGAAAAATGTTCACCGTCCGAGTTTTATGTTTCATTTCGCCAGTACTGAAGCAAGGTCGGTCAGGTAATTATTAAAAGAGAGCCCTGAGTGGGGAGGGGGGGGGGACTGCGGCCCAGAATTTGGGTTTCAAACTGCAAATGATGTTGTGAGTGTAATTCAATCAAACTGAGCGACGCATTTTGCTGCCACCGACGTCCTTAGCCTGAGTAACACATAGGATGCAGAGGAAAATCCTAATGTTTAAATGGCCGCCATATTGGATGTGCTCATCGTATCGATGCAATCATTGTGGCATTTTACTCGCCAAATGAAGACCTTTCAAACAAGGTATTCCTTTACCCACCATTTCACTGGAACAAAGGTAGATCCCTTAACCAAACCTACATGGCCTCTGTTTCACTGTCTTCATTCACCCCCTTCAAAAGTTGTGAGGGGGGACTGGGACTTTTGGCACACCCTGTATAATTAACCTGCATTATTGTCGCTTATTTTGTAATGGCAGATTGACATGAAGAAATTGTAATGCAACTTTTTTCTCTCGTTACAGATAGTTCATGTCCCAGGTTCAGTCCCTATTATATGTTTTGTAAACGATGCAACGTGATAGGCGTCACTAAAACATTGGACGGTGTGACGCAAGTGTGTTGCCCGGACAGCTTCCACACCCATTACGGCGTATGTAGAGATCCAGTTTGATCCCGAACTTTGTTCTCCGCCATTGCAGAGAACAATAGAATGATGTTCTCAAGAATCGAAACTCAAGAATCGAAACTCAAGAATCGAAACTCAAGAATCGAAACTCAAGAATCGAAACTCAAGAATCGAAACTCAAGAATCGAAACTTAGGAATAAAAACTACAATTAAAAAGAAAACCGTGCACCAAACCGTGCCACAATAAATCTTTGGAAACAAAACAATTGTTTTTTTTTTGTTTACTGTTGAAGGAGTCGGGGTTGCCACCAAATGATCCAGCTGCAGCGTCTGTACCCATTAACTGCTATCTAGATCCTGCCAAACGAGCGAAAGAACACACAAATAAACTTCTTTTTATGAAACAAACAATTCGTGCCTCCTTAATTGCTGAATGTAATGTTGGTGCGTCCAGGTGCAGCCGGGAGCAAGTGGTAAAGTTAAAGGGATACACCTTCCAGCGCCTTTTTTCTCGATCCTCCACATCAAGTACGGCCCCAAAGGTCTATTTCCTTACCGTTAGTCTTTGCCTTGCTAAAAATCCTTTTTAAAATGTGGCGTCTAGGAGATTTTCTGTTGAATATAATGGAACTTTATTTACTAACGATCCATCACTAAATGATGCATTGCACGCGTACAATAATCATGACGTTTTATCTCTGTGTGTACTATTTTCTAATTTTCTAATAATTACCATGAGACCTAAAATCTAATCGACTAATGCGGTAAAAATTAAAATTAATTCCTCCAATAGATCGCCGAAGCAAAATTATACGACACTAGCCTAGAAAATTATAAATTGTAATTAAAAAATACGAGAATCATTCCGGTTTGTGACGACACAATCGTTGACTTGATTCTGTCTCGTTTACTATTCACAAAGCCAACCCAGACAGCAGCTATGCGAGGAACGCAGCTACCATCTCAGCCGACCTTGGCACTGTAATTGCTCGGATGATGATCAGGGCTTAGCTGTAATTTGGCATGTGGAATGTTATAAGGTACGCCGGGTGTCCCTTTAAGCTTAACGGGCGCTTTTTTCCCACTTTCGACCGTTTTAAAATGCAGATTTCGAACCACTGGATGGGCGCCATCCAGTTACAGCGATGTCGTTAACCTTGGCTGCTTGCTCCCTGGTGCACGTGGACGCACCAACTTTACGTTAAATAATAAAGGAGGCACGTGGCTAGCTTGTTGTGTAATCAGAAATTTCTTAGCGCATTCCTTCGCTTTTTGAAATCAAGTGCTATATAAAATTAAATGAACCGGTTTAAACCAATTACAGTGATAGTCGATTTGTTTTCTCTTGCGAATACAGCAATCGATATGGGTACTAATTGTCTAACACCAGTGAATAATTACCCTTCCTAAGAATACAATCCCAAAACCCAAATGATTTCTTGGCCACGGTTCCACGACGCTTATGCAACCGTACTACAATTCTTCTACCGGTTTCATTTTTAAACTGTAAGTTTAATTAGAACACTAGTGAACTGAATCAACACTAAAAATATTCAGCACCGTTTGTTAGTTTTACGACATGGGAGGCCTATGACATGGGAGGCCTCCAAACCGTTCAAGTCTCGGCGTTTTGAATATTTCATTTATCCGACGGGCGACGGCAACGTTGCTACACGGCAAGACTGAAATGGATGAAATTTACTAATTGGCCAAAAGTAGTTTTATGAATTCGTTCCCCCCCCCTCCCCTGAAAAAAAACCAAATGTCATGCAGTAGAAGTTGTTTTGAATATTTCTCCTCCCCTCCCTCCAAAAAAAAAGTACTAAGCATAAAAGTCATGAACGATTGTCCGAACAAGTAGCCCAAGTTGATGCTAATTTCGCATGCCGACATGACTATACAAGCTTATTATCCAGTTCGTACGTACGAGATCAGTGGTGCTGCATGCCTACGTCAGTTATCTGTAGAATAATTTAAGAAAGTTGCCAGTCATTGGTCGGTTAGTGGTGACGTCAGTTGGGTGTGAAGAAAAAATAACAACAACAACAAACAAAAATCTCTGATTATTTCTAGTGGAAGATTTCCCCGACGGATTCGACCCATTTTCGAACTTAGACCTAGAAATGTGCCATAAAATCTGTGTGGAAAATTTGACAGAAATGCGATAATTCGTTCAAACGCTATAGCGTGTGCACACAGACAGACACCCAGACATACAAACGTTCGCATAAGAGTCTCAATCGTCTCTAATAATAATGGTAGACGGCGCTAGATGCTGCAGTCTGTTATTTAGTGAGTAAGCACCTTTAATGGCACATTCCGCCTGCCTTGTAACAGCCACGCGCTGGTCTCCATCCGTGCATGTTATATCACCAAGGTCAACTGAAATACTAGCTGCGTTCCTCGCTACGATACTATCTCAGTTGGCTTTGGGATTATTATGCGAAACAGCATCAAGTTAAAGATTGTGTCGTCACAAACTGGAATGATTTTCGTATTTTAAGATCATAATTTAATTTTTTTGGCTAGTATCTTATAATTTTTCTTTGGCGATCTATTGGCATAATTAATTTTAATTTTTTCCCGCATTAGGCTCTAATGATGAACATCGAGCTAAAAGCCATAAAATTTGGTACACAAGTCAATTCTTAGCTTATAAATCGAGCTAGCAATGGAATTCCTCGAGATAACCCTCTATGGCCCCTTTCTGTCCCCCTACCACACTCACTGAGGTTATTGATCAACAAATTCTTGCTGATCGCGCTAAAACATGAATTGGTACATATAACTCATCCTTAGCAGTACAAATCTAACTAGAATTTGTTGATCATCAGCCTCATAGAGAGGACACAGGGAAGCACCGGAGGGGGGGGGGGGGAGGGGTTTATCTCATGGGGTTTATCCATATGTAGTCTGACTTCTACTGCAACAATGCATGTTTTTAGTACGTTCAGCAAGAATTTGTTGGTCATCGATGCTTCGTGGGGATGCACAGGACGGAAGGGGGATGCTGGGGGAGGCTTTGGTGGGATCCGTGGCTGGTTCGATTTCTACTGCTAGGATTGACTGGTGTACCATAATGCATGCTTCCTGTGCGATCAACAAGAATTTTTCTGGTATCAGCCTCATGGATCAGGAATAGGGAGTTCGCGGGATAGGATTTCGCGGGAGTTCCATAGATAGTTTGATTTCTGCTGCTAAAACAATGACATGTGTACCAAATTTCATTCTTTTAGCATTATCTGCAAGAATTTGTTGGTCAGGTTTCAAGGATGGGCACGGGGGGGGGGGCGTGGGAAGGGGGGCATTGTGCTGCCTTGTGATTATCTCGAGAGGTTCCATACCTAGTTCATTTTGTACTACTATGAATGACTTGTGTATCATATTTCTCGTTTTTAGCTCGATCTGCAATAATTTGTTGGTCAAGCATCCGGGAGGGGGCACAGGGAAGCGCTGGGGGCCCTTTGTCAAATTTGGTGGGGGTTCCGTGGTTGGTTTGATTTGTAATGTTAAGAATGGCGTGTGTGCCAAATTTCATGCTTTTAGCTCGATCTGCAAGAATTTGTTGGTCAAACCTCCATGAGGGGACACAGGGCGGCGCTAGGGGCCCTTTAGGGGGTATTTCATGGGGATTCCATTGCTTGTTCGATTTCTACTGCTATGAATGACTTATGTACCAAATTTCAAGCTTCTAGCTTGATTTGCAAGAATTTGTTGATCAAGCCTCAGGGAGCGCACAGGGGGGCGCTGGGGGCCCTAGGGGGGGGGGTATATCATGGGGTTCCATGGCTGATTCGATTTATACTGCGAAAAATGAATTGTGTACCAAATTTCACGATTTAAGTTTGATCTGCAAGAATTTGTTGCCCAAGCTTCAAGGAGGGGCACAGGGGGTGCTGGGGAGGGGGAGGGGGAAGTGCTGGCGCCCTTGCGGATATTTCATGGGGGGTCCATGGCTGGTTCGATTGTAATGCTAAGAAAGATTTGTATACCAAATTTTATGATTTTAGCAGGATTTGCAAGAATTTGTGTACTCCACTTAATGATTTTTGCCCAGTGCTCTTCAATAATAAATGATCTGCCGACGAGAATACTGCAGTCACATGAAAATCGCGTTCAAAACCCCATGGTCGATGTTAATACCTACATTTTTAAGGGATACTAGCGGAGACGCTCGCTTCGCTCGCTCATTCCGCGTCGTCTCGCTGCGCTCGAGGAGATTTCTTGCTGCAACAGTTATGATAGAGACAGACCTTCCACATAAAAAACGATCAAGCAAATTATAAGAGTATAGTATGCGATATCTGTTATCTCAAGAGAAGGTCAATATTATTTTTTTACGTCCAAGGAGTCAAGCAAAAAGATCAAGCAATTTATCAGAAAAAGCGCTGTTTCTGATGACAAACGCAGATTTTCGTTCGCTTCGCTCACTCAATCAGCGCAAACATTTCCTCAGAAACGTGACTGAACCAATGTAACCACCAAGAACCGCACATCACTTATAAATTGTGTTAGTATACACTTTATATGGGTTTTCTTGTTTTACTTATTTTAAGAATATTGTTCTTTACGTCCTACTCAGTACAGATTTTTTCCATGGGCGTCTTATCACTTTGCTTTCTGATGATCCCTCACTTGGAGAAACATCTGCAGAACGTCAGTTGTAATGTCCTACGAAGGTAAGAGATGAAAGATGGATAAAGCAAAGCAAGACACACATTGAAAAGGTTTACCTTATGTGGAAATCGCTCGCTTTGCTCGTTCAATCCACTCACCTCCGTGCTTCAGAAACATGAATGTTTGCCACTGTTTTAAAACCAAATCTATTGTTTTGATTTTTCCCTGCATTAAGTCAGTTAGTATGAAACCCATCTTAAAAATTGGTGGTGTGTTGCAAAATATGTCGTCCGTGCATCCTTTTCCAGATCATCTCTCTTTGCTCGAGGAGGTTTTCATGAACAAACTATGACGTCATGAACAAACATGAAGAGGGTTTAAAAAATACGTTATTTTTTCAGGGTTTTTCGTATATTTGAGGGTCATAATATCAAGTTACAGCGATGAAAATAGGCCTATACTGTGGGCAATTTAATTATCTTTCGTTTGGTCCTATACTACCATCTTTGTAGGTGCTTGGAATCCGAGGAGTAGAAGTACAAACACACAAACACACACGCACATCATACGTCCTTAATGATATAGACTAGCAGAGTACGTATCTCCCCAAAATAAATTTTGTTAAGGATTCCCGTCAAGCTTTTTGGTCGTTTGAAGTCACGATATCAAACGCCAAGCACATTCGCCAAGTAAACCCCACCGAGTACCAGTTTGCAGGTTTAAAGGAAAAATCAGAAAATTACTTACCAAACAATTTTCAGGTATTTCATTTAACGTGTGAATTCTTAGTCGATTGGGATTAACTTTGTGAAAGAGCTTGACGTTTGATAACTTTAAGAGGCCGAAAAGCGTGACTGGAATCCTTAACAAGTTTTGGATTCCAAATGTTTCACATGTTTTTGTCCAAATTGATAAATTTTTTTTTTTCTCAGTAATTTGAGATGAAAAGCCACATATCTAATTTTACGGTCCCTTTCTTTTTGGGTTGGGGGCTTTAATATGTTTCCATTAGTAGGTTTCCGAGTGTCTTAGTTTTTGTGGAGAATTCCACTGAACTCGCATTATTAAGCAGTTGGAAAAGCCACAATTCTTCGATTGTGCTGTTACAGTGATGTTTGGTACTCGTGTCTTCCCATTCATTGTTGCAAACAAAATGCGTTGTTCATTTCATATTATTGAACAACAATAAACCCAGTTTGGGTTCGTGCTCCCTAAAAACAGACAACGTCGGCAACAACAACAAAATCTTGGTCTGGGCCCACCCCTGTTCATTCGGGAAGACTAGGGTCCGGAAATACAGTCGTGTTTATGTCTATTGTAGCATGTAGAAGATCCTGGATATTTCCCTTCCTTTCCGAGACAACCTTAGCAGTTGTAAAGAACGTTAATGCGACAATCACTAATTTTGAAAAATTTACGAGCGGTAACTCTGAACTTAAAATAGTATTCAAATTGCATGGTAACTTTGAATTTGTGCTTCCCCTAACCCCAAAACCAGCAAAATGCACGTCCCACAGTTAAACTATAGCTATCTGCAAAATGTCAGCCTTATGCACCACACGGAAGAATTAATTATTATGAAATTAATTAGTTAGTAGCTAGTAATTAGGCAAATAGCAACGTTATTCAGACATTGTTTTTTTCAACAGAAAATGTTAAGCTGTTTCACTAACAGTGACAGGTATTGTCAGGTGTCCAGTCACCCAATCAAATGAAATTTCGCTATTTTCTGTCGCATTGGTATTTTTCCTCAGATGCCTGAAACATCCAAACTGCCTTAGCTGTAATGGACACTAGTGTCTAGTGATCGTCGTGCTCGTATATTTTTCATCTGAATAGAACGGACGTTAATGTTATCATTGAATATGGCGGGCGACACACTAGCGTGTGTCTTAATAACAATTGCCGGTTGGTCGGTATTTTTATTTAGTATCAGCGTTTCCAACCTTTCAATTTTGTGTTATGCGCCTACACACAGAAGCAATATAACTAACTAAATCTGGAAACAAAAAGGAAACTTTTTTCTAGGAGCCTTAGCACAATGATCAAAGCTCAGACGAGTGGTTAGGGGATTGGTGTTTAAGCCAAATGGAGGCGAGATCGAATCTGGTCACTGACATACTTACACCTAGTACTTTAAACATCCCTCTACAGTGGACGGCATGGAGCGTAAGGGGTTAATGAAAACATCAAGAAACTAATTACTAACGTTGTAGCCATTTCTTTTAAATGGTGTTAGCCTCCCACGACCCGGAAGAAAAAAACCACTCCCCTCCAGAAATCAACACTGACCTGTCCCTTACAAATGTCTCTAAAAAATTAACAATGAAAGCAAATAACAACTGCCCCTTGCCAATGCAAGATGTACAACTTTCCACATTGGATACACTAATAGGCGCCAAACATATAACATCAAAAATACTATGTTACCATGATGAAAAGTTTGAGAGTTTGGTTTACATCCTCCCTATAAACAGTACATTGCAATTACGTAGTCAAAAATTCTTTGAGCAGGCTTCATATTATGAAACATGTGCTTTCATCTGGATATGCCAAAATTCTACTCTGGGGATCCAAAACCTGGCTATTGGAATATGCTAGCCAGGTTTGGTCCTAAAACCTTTTATAGGACATTGACCATATAGAGTTAGTCCAAGAGAGTTAGTCCAAGGTCGGTTTATAAAGTCTTTAATCGGGGTAAAACATTTGACTTATGAAACCCGCCTACAGCTATTGAACCAGGATTCCACGGATTTATGATGCTTGAAGGCGGAGCTGACTCTAATAGTTTCAAGATTTCAAGAGGTTTCCTCAATACTGATATCCCTCTTTTCGAAGGACACATATAAAAATTAAACAAACTGGCAGCGCGATTAGAGAGGGAAGTAAACTCACGGACATCGCTTCCTTCGAACGTGTAACTGCAAAAAATTATAGACACTTTTCTGCACCTCTTAAATGAGGTAGACCTAAAACAGTTTTTGAAAAGATCATTCAGAAAAAAATAAAATGAAAATTTAAAACCACTGTACTTGCTCGCCATGCTCATAAAATTTTTTTAATAAACTGCCTCCATCGTACTTTTTATGAACACCGAACTTCATTATTATGCCATTATTATTAAACTAGAGGAAGCCCGTGCTATGCACGGGGCCGGTCATGAATTAAGTTGACAGACCCACTTTTCCTGACACACTTAAGCAAATAGGAGTTGTCTATTTGGATCCCATTGATCGGACTGAAAAGGGCGTAATTAATTGTAAACACTTACGAACATTCTTCCCCCCCCCCCCCCTCCTGCCAACCTTCGACACTGGCTTACAAACAGTGATTTTTCTACGCATGGCTGGTGTCAGATGCACCATTTCCAATATTCTGGATGTTTGTGGAAGTTTTTTCCCCACTCCCACTCCCCACTCCCACTCCCAACTCCCCACTCCCATATACGCGCACACTGGCTAAGAAACGCTTTCACGGAATTAAGGTTGTTCAATCCAATTTTAGCGAACACTGGCTGACATACGCTGCTTTTCGTTCGCTTCGCTCATTAAATCAGCGTATCCCATGGCTCAAATCACTGGATACACCGGTTTAAAAATTGGCATGCTCAAGCATCGTTCCTGGGCACAACGCAGCCGGGACCCGTTTTCCTGTTTTCCCGTTTGCCCGGAGCTCAGCTCTGAAAGCCTTCATCTGCGAATTAAATAACAATTGGATCGTTTCCAGCTGCCAATTTCATTTTACCCATCAACAATCAACGGTTTGCTGCGCACGGGGCCGGTCATGATTTAGGTTTACAGACTCACTTTTCCTGGCACACTTAAGCAAATAGGAGTTGTCTATTTGGATCCTACTGAGCGGACTGAAAAGGGCTGAAAGGGATTAAACATTTACGAACCTTTCCCCCCTCCCTCCCCATCCTGGCAACCTTGGACAATGGCTTACAAACGGTGATTTTTGTTGGCTCTAGTCACTGAATCTACGCATCCAGTTGCTGAAATCACAAGATGCACCGTTTAAAGAATGTGCGCGCTAAACCATGTTTGCATGAAAAATTTATCTGTGGGAAGTAAATAAACAAGCTTTGGTATAACAAAAGTTAAAACCTTCAGCACGGCTGCTTTGGCATTTTTCGTTTCTGGGAGAGGAAAGAAGTAAATCGGCGTCCTACGGCCTACTGCGCACCCCCCCCCCCCCCC
>JAHWFP010265490.1:0-12682 GCA_023313725.1 Lithobius niger | reverse complement strand
CCCCCCCCCAAAAAAAAAAACTAACCTAATTAACGTGTATGGTCAGATTTAATTGAATCAAAGTAACAACTTGAAAGTAACACGAATAAGATTTTCTGCAAGTGTCCTGATAACATACTGTTGATACCGTGGTTTAGTCTGACGTAAATTCTTGGTGTTGTCTTTAAATGTAGTTTCTTGTTTTTATTTATTTTTTGGACACACTAGGACACGTCATACTATTGCTGTTTGAATAAACAATTATTGTTTAAAAATAGAAAAAAAGCTTAGCGTCATGAATTATCAATATCATAATAAACGGGAAGGAGACTACTTGGCTGAAGAATAGTACTGAAACATTCAGCTAAAAACGAAAGCGAGTGTGTGCAAGCGTCATTGCTCGTAGCTAATTGGCTTTAAATTCCATCAGTATGAAAAATTCATTATTCGCTAATCTAAACACAACCAACAAAACCACATACTACTACATAAGTTTTTGTTTAAAGCTGGCATCGTTATTATCAAATAAATTTGATGAACGCTGTACTAGAATTACTCAATACTCAAGTAATATAACATTGAATAACCGTTTTCTCCGCTTTTTAATGACAAATGATGGTCTTTAGCAGTTGTTATGGTTTTAATTTTATTTACGTTTCGCAGAGCCGAATATAGCACTAATTGTCATGTGAATTCAGGCCTCTACAAGTTAATTAAGTGGTTCTCAGGAGCGCATGCTTTGGTTGTTTTTTTAGTGCATGAAACATTCTTTTACGACATTGTCTAATAAGAGTCCAAATGACGCGTCAGCTCTATCACCAAACACTTCTTTGAGCCGACGGCCACATCAGCCCTTTGCTCCATTCGCATGACCACTTCTAAACGAATCTAAGGGCCGGTTAGAGGCATATAAAAGGTAAAAACTAGCATGTAAGAAGACTGTCGTCAACTGCAGTGTTTTTGTAAACACTTTTGCAACAGTTGCACGCTGAACATGGATTAAAACATAGATATTGTACTGCACAACATAATGTAAGCCACTGAATTTTTTTGTTTGATGAGTTAAAAAACGCCATTGCGCGCACCTGAAAAATATCGAATAAAAATAAAATTAAAAAAAAAAACACCGCCTGCTCGCATCACTTTTTTTAGTACTACTCATGAGAACAGCTTGATTACTTTTTAGCGGCCTAAACACTGAATGAACAAAGTGGTGTCGAACGCCTTACAACAGACTTTATTCGTGTCCCTTTCATCATTTGACTTCGGTTCATTCAAGCTTATATCTTTCCCTAAATCTCAAACGAGCTCGGTTTTGCCATCTAATAAATTTTGTTTTTTGGCGGGTATTTGTTTTTTATTTATCTATCGTGGGCATACATGGACCTAAGCCGTTCGTTTGTTTTGGGTAGTTAGAGACTATGACAATAAAAACTTACTGTTACGAAGGTTGCAAGTTTTCCAACAAAGTCAGTGACCCAAGGGAGGGGGAATCAGTCGAACAAATATATTGTTAATAAAATTGTAATTGTTACGACAATAGATCTAGTATTAAAAATATGTAAAGCGACACCGCGTAACATTGTCGTTCAACATAAGCCGCATTGCATAGCAACGCGTGGTGTGACTTATCTTGGAGTTTACAAACCAACCGGGCGTCGCGAAGATCAGAAGGGTTAAACTGTTTCGCAGTTTCCTTCGCTGCAATCCCACGCCTTACTCATCTCAAAATTCATTACTACTCTTTTCAGTACATCTTTAAATTCAAGCCTTGAGCCTTTCTCCGTCAATGGGGAAAAGTCAACCCTTACTGCCGATCCAAATATGGCCAAAATGTTGCGTTGCTCCCTTCTGTTCGCTGCACTTGTTTTTGTGGTACGATCCGCCGCTGAGCCTTATGACGAAGAACCTCTGAAGCATCTTCTGAAAAATCCTCGACGGATAAACGATGCCCCCAAAATCGAAACCACTGTTTCTTTGGTGGACCCACAACACGAGTCGGAAGATGAAAATGTTCTCAGTCCAACCTCTGCCGATTCCGCGGACGTCTCCAAGCCAGAAGACTCTCCTCCTCTTATTGCCCATTCCTATGATTTTCCGAGACCGCGTTGGTGGCACGAATTCAACAACCTCAATGGTGTATACCGTGATCCCCCACCAATTGTCAACCCGCAGTACCAACGGAAAATGGTGCCCAAATATCGACCTCAGGATCCCCTGCCGCAGAAAGTTCTGGCTCCAGGCGGGAAAACGGTACCTCCTTTAGTGGATGTTGATAACTCCCTCAATTCAAACGCCGCCGCTCAATTTTCTCTCTTCTGGCCGCCGATTCCCGCTCCTAAAACACGAGACAATTTCGACTCGGATGTTCTGCCCGAAATTTGGCCTCCAATGCGTATTAGGGATGATGACACCCCCAAGGTACAAGATGAATCCAAAATGCCCGCAGAGGTCCAATCGATTTTCAACGAGTTGAAAAAAGATGGTACGGTCCTGAAGAACAAGAAGAAGTATCTTCCGCCCGTTTGGCCACCAATTGGTAAAATGTCCGTCAAAGGTGAGGTGATTTTTGCTGCCACTGAGGGAATTCGAGCACTCAAAACGGCACCAGGAGCACTTAAGAATGGCCAACTCCTTCAATTTTGGCCACCAATAGAAAACCTGGAAACCCTCTCCGGGACGGGAAAGGTTCTCAGTGTTTTGCCTGAAGTTTGGCCAGAAATAAAGAACTTTCATCCTGGAATGGAAAAGTTACGAGCTAATAAGAGACGACAACGCAGCATTCTGCCTGAAGTGTTGGATGGTAAGCGAAAGTTTCCAAGGAAAACTGACGAAGAAGCGCCGGTTTTGCAAAATGATATTGACGATCTCAAACCGCAAGAAAATTTACCTGTTATTTTGTCTTCTCTTTTGCGAGCTGCCTCGAAAAATTTAACTAGTACAGTAGAACATTGGTTTAATTAAAAGATCTTGTTACAATAGGCTTCTAATTTGGCATGTGTGTAATGATTTGTAAAAATTTAAACCGTTTAATACAAGACCATATAAAATCCGTTGCGTTTTGAGGATAATTGGTTATATTTTGATGCATTCAACATTTTGCGTGAACGCAATTAGGATCACATTAACTTCTAAATTCACATTCCAATTTTGGAAAAGGTACAATACCCAATACACGAAAATAAGATTAACTGGCAATTTAGTGAAAAGTGGTTTTAAGTTTTTTCCAGTAAGCTACTAATTAAGGGTTTAGTGAAAATATTCCTAATTTAAACGGGCCTACATTCCCAAATAACATTCGCATAAGTTTCGCGCATTATTTATCAGGAAACATTTTAATGCGAAACATTCCATGCACTCATTTAGGATTCCCGATTTCCCTTCAACTCTTAGAAAAAAGATTCATTATGTGCAATTGTAGTTAAAATCACTAGGAGTGGTTAATCTCTAGCTTTAGCATTTAATGTTGCTGTTATTGTAGTGTTTTTATTTTCTTGTGTTATCTTCGAATTGGCGTTATATGTTATGTCTTTTGTCTTTGCTCGATTTCAACCGTACGGGCGTGAAGTTAATATGAAAATCCGCTAGGTGTATATATTGCTCTTAACATGTACCATTACCTAACTTTTTTCTTTTTAATAGAATTATGTTAAAAAAAAGCTACCTAATATGTTAAATCGTATAAATTACTAAATTGTAAATTAGTTTCACCCATCTAGAAGTCATTGCAACTTTTTTTATACCCCCTGCTGATTTTTAGGGTGTCCTTATAAACTGCAGCAATTGATGTTGACTATTTTCAACGTTCACAAGCCCCTCAATTTAAGTTTACAACCCAAATTCTATGTTTTCCTATCTTAGTTCTATAGGTCTAGTCATTTCACGTTGCCAATCGTGTTTCATTCACTTCTCTTCTGTTTGGTTGGGTTGGCCTCAACTGATTTTGGGGGTTAAAACTAGCTTTTGGAGTTGATAATTTGTAAACATGAATTGCATATTGAGTGCTACAATTGACGTTTACACCCGATATTGATATTTGCAATTTTACACCTCTGCTGGCAACACTTAGGTCACCAGTCTCTCTTCATCCCATTTGTATCTTTTTTGGTTTATCCTTGGTAATAATTGTTACCATGACCAACTTTCCTTCGTTTTCCGTCCTGTTGGTCATGCTATTTACGACTATTTTTTTTTATTATTTACACATGCCAAAAGCCACACAAAAGCCACACATAACTGATTTTTTTTTATTTCAAAATCACTTTTATTTTTACTTTAAAATATTTTTTGTATTTGTTTTAGTGCAAATATGGACAATATTTTTGGCTTCTATTTTTCGTTGTTTTTTTATACTTAAAATTTCCATTTACTTTTTTTTATAATATTTTCTTAGAGCCGTAAGTCAGCCGAAGCGTCTTAATGCTCGTATGTCAATTTTGAACATTACCACACTTTTAGAGACGAAGAATATCTGGTAAAGGGAGGTGCCAACCCGGGAATTCGATCCGGCAAACCTCCGATCATCGTGGTGGCCGAAAGATTGTCCAGAATTGGCCATAATAGTACTCATAGCCGCTAAAGGAGCATGGTAGTCTATCACGCTATACTGGCCGGCAGTCCTGGCGGAGACTTTGCCAAGTTCCCCTTTTCAGGGGTTCGGCCAGATCCGCAAACCTCCAGCACCCAGGCTGAGCCACGATGTGGTCAGCTGCGATGACCACATAGTACTTAATTTCTTTTCCCTTTTTTTTCCAACTAGACTAACTTTTAAGTAAACAGAAAGTTGTTTTGGATTTAAAAACGTGGTCTCTGTTTGTTGGAGGACGACCCACGCTTTTAGCCATCCCATGGTTAATATTCTTTAGTGATGTTATCTTTGTTAAGTTATTGGCTTTTTTATATTTTCCTCCTTAACCCTGTGGATCCCTTGATCTGTACTTTTAGCAACAAGACTTTTGTTAATTCGTCTTTAGTGTTTAGAATACTAGCTGTAGCTTTTAACACACTTTCACAGAAAACTACTCGTTACTAACAGTTGCAGATCGTTAAGTAGTAGATATCCGTGAGCTGTTGTCGATTTAACGGTTATAATTGCGAGCGAGCGAGAAACGGGTAGTCCATTATCGAGGGGGTGGAGGGAGTCACGAGTGGGCGAAGCCCACGAGTACCCCCTCCAGCCCCGAGATAGTGGACTAGCCGTTCGAGATCAACAGCAATTATAACCGTTAAATCGACAACGGCTCACGGATATGTATTTTAATGCTAAGGTGTGACGTCGAGCCAACATCTAGTTATTTGAGATTTAAAAAAAATTTATTTGAAAATTTTATTTGTGAAACATGACGTAAATTCCTGAACGCAAACTTCCGGTTTAAACTTCCTATCTGCGAAATTCGCACGTACGCGAGGACGTCCCTATATCCAGTCCCAGTCACCGACGTTTGTGTTTAAGGTAAAACCGTATTTTTTCTACTTTATTACTTTAAATAAGATATAGCGTATAAAATGCGCTATTCGCTTGAGTCTCGTAGGTTTTTAGGTGTGTTTTAGAAGGTGTCAGTAGGCTAGTTTTCGTACCGTCAGAACGAAAGGTTGTAGGATTCGGCTATTCATTCATGGATGGGGGGGGCGGCCCGGGGCGCTAGCATCGTACGCGAGGTTTTTTTTTTCGTGTTAGTATGGAAAATGTTGCCAGGTTACAAATGTGCTGTTCGCTTCAGTATCGTATGTTTTTAGGTGTATTTGGGTGTGTTTACAAGTGTCGGTAACCTAGTTTTAGCACTGTCGGAGCGAAAGGTTGGTGGATTGGGCCATTCGTACATGGGTGGGGTTCTAGCATAGTAGCCTACGCAAGGTTTTTTTTTTTGTGTTAGTACGATAAATGTCGCAGGTTGCAAATGTGCTTATTTATGTTGGTTGAATTTGTTTTGTGTACGGTAGTTTTGCAAAGTATGTCACGTGGTAGAGCAGTGGTTGTGTGGAGCGCGGAAAAAGTGTTAGATTATCAAAAAAAAGTGTGGGTTATTGAAAAAGTGTGGGTTATCAAAATTAACCCACGGTCACGTGTCTGGGTTTTCAGATTAACCGTATATAATGGCTACACTTCTAGCATTGGGATGTGTTGGCGTGACGTCGCCGCCGTGCATTAAACACTAATAAACACCAAACTCAAGCTATCTATTCCGTAGTTTTTATCGTAAAGTAATATACAAGGTGTGTGTGTAGTCGGGGTCGCTTAAGTGATATACCCAGGTGACAGCACGGGTGGTCATGCTGATATAATGGGGATTTTTATCTTTGTTCATGAACAAAGCTATAAATCTACCTTATATCACCCGGTTGACTCCTGACTTTTGGGACACCCGACATAAAAGAGTACTGGGTGTAGGTGGGGAAGGGATAACTGCTGTTAGGAAAAAACTCGCAATTAGGTATTAATCTAAAATTCATTCTGCCAGGAACCTCCCATCAAACAACATCCATAGGTATTTTCGGCTATCTTAATTAAAAATATTTCCATTTTTGTCCGAATTCCCATTACCTAATTTCATCCCGGGACCAACCCTGTTGCCAGTGTTTTACTGCAACACCGCGGCAGCAAAATTAACCATTCCAACCAAATATTAGCCCAAAATCTATCATCCTTCCGAGGGACCAGTCATTATTTGTTGCTGGGGGTGGAGGCTGGAAGAAATGGGAGGGTAATGACGTTTTTGGATCTCTTGAGAGGATTCATGAATTTTTAAGGTCCCGTCAACTGGGGGGGGGGAGTCAAAAACACACTGACCAACTGGAAGAAAAAGTAATTTTTTCACCTAAAAACGGCACTTTCTGCAATCAAAATTTCTAAAAACGCCTCAGCAGAACCCCCATGTGTGAATGTTACAAGGTTTTGAAAATATTAGTATCATTTTTGCAAGTCTAGTTTTTACAAAAACTTTGTACAAAAACATTAGCACCTGGTTTCATGGCGTCGTCGAACTTTCAGGTGCTGACTATGTTAGGATGTGGGCATACAAGCAACCCGAGTGTTCATCATATTACTTGTATGAATCTCGACAAGAGATGGGTGTAAGGAACATTTTATAAAACATTTTTAATCCAACACGTCTTTACGTTAAAAACGAGACACGTTTCCTTACAACTAATGGCAACTGTTGGTGTGGAGCCTACCTACTTTGGCTACATCACTAATATTGACTAATCATCTGCAGACAGTCTCAATGGGTAAACTAACAAACGCATTTTTTTTGGGGGGGGGGGGGATTCACATTATGTTTGGACCTTGAGTGGGGGAGGTCAAGTTGTTTTCTGGTTCTCTAGGGTGGTCATCGAAAATTTGGTGATCTTATTTTCATCGGCCCCTCCCCCTCCCACGGGCATAACGTTTGAAGCCGGCCCCTAATTGACCACGAAGAGGCCTTATAAAAAGGGCACATCTCTGTAACAATTTACCTGTAAAATGAGCTAATCACAACCTACTTTATTCACCATATGGAAGAATTTATTTTCGTGATACAAAAAAGCGTTACGAGTAGCCAGTAGCCAATAGCCAGTCATCTACCCCAAACCAAAACTTGTTAAGAATTCCCGCCAAGCTTTTTGGTCGTGTGAAGCTGAGATATGAACTGCCAAGCTCTTTCGCCAAGCTAATCCCATCGAGTAATAGTCCGAAGGGTAAATGAAATATATGGAAATTGGTTACTGCACTGTTTTCAATTATTTCGTTTAACGTTTGAAGTCTTAGTCATTGGGATTAGCATGATTGGATGATATCATTACTCCCAAAGGCCGACCCTTTTTGGAAACTTCGCGACTTCTCTTATAGCCTAGCAGTTTTAGTTTTGAGTGGATATCAAAAATTTCATAGGCCTGTGAATACAAAGATTCCCACGGTCTAATCGTCACCTCTACCTTTTTTGTCTGGAGGTATTTTATGTCTATAAATTTTTCAACTCTTAATTTTCATACTTGCCAATGCCCTATTAACAGTTACATCAGCCAAACTGATATGGTTTGGTTTATTGTATGCCCACATTTCACATGTTGAAGTTTGTTCAATCCCATTTTTTGAGCGAACTGGCTGATAAACACTGACTTTAGTTCGCTTCGCTCACTAAATCAGTGAATTCCCCTTCAGTTGCCCCTCCTGAGGTTAATTTTAATCACGCAATGAAGCTGGAATTGCTCACTCAATCATAATTATTCTCATTTACTTGGCCGATTGTTTACTTGGTGGCATCACACTAGCTGGCATATGTCTAACGTAACCATGCAACTCGGCACATTACTAAGCATACTACTTTGAAAAAATGTCCTCTTTTCCTATTTGACTGAACAGTGTTATCACGACCTGCATTGTGTTTCAAATTTCCCTGGCAATGATTCATCCCTTTTCCCTTTTCTGTTGCAACTTCCGTAGCTTAGTTACCATGGTGTATTCACGTACCTTAACAATTACATACTGTAAAACTCACTGATGACAAAATATTTCACTTTTGAAATATCACGTAATATGCAACTCGCTAAACGGTATCCAACCAGCAACTAAGGTTATATTATTTACTATGCCGTTGATTTATTTTATTTCATTTTACTAGATGGACCCGTGCATGCTGCACGATGATTGAATTTCTGAACTTAGCTTTTCCCGGTGTTTTGTCGTCTTAGGAAAGTAACTGGTGCTGTCAATATCTCCCCCCCCCTCCTGTACACCTCTACCCGCGTCTTTGCCCCCAACACCCTCCAAACTGAACTGCACCTTACGTGTTTGGGCTTTGTTTTTAATGCTACCCCCAACTACGCTTTCCCCCCTCAGGGAATCGCCCCCTCCCCACTCCCTAAAATATGATAGTCTGCCTCCTACCGTGCCCTTCTGTCTTGCCCTTGTCATCCTTCCCTGGCCGGAAATCGGGGCATTCCGACGGATGTTTTGGTGTAGACCCCGAAAAGTTACAATGACGTCTGACTGAAGTTTTAAAAAAAATCCAATCACTGAGAAACCCAGCATTCAGTAATCAAGTAACTCCGCTCATCAGCGAAAGTCAAACCGTGGACAATGGCACACTCTACAACAAAATGAGGTTCATTGTCGTTATAATTGTTGTAATTAAAATTGTTGTTCATTCACCGAGTATGAACGGCCGCGCACCCAATGATTGTTGCTGCTTACTTTGAAACAATTCAGCTCAGCTCAGAAAGCCTATTTCTACGAAGAAAATAAGCTATTTTATCGTTAATAGCTGCCAAGTTCGAGGTAGTTGGTTTAAAATTATACGGGTTTAGCTGAAACACGTGGTGTTTCATTTTACCCATCAAGTATGAACTGTTTTCGATGAAAGTTTTAAATACATAACACGTGTACCAAGAATTGTTATGCACGTAGTAAAGACATCACACGTGCACGAGGAATGAAAAAGACGTTACTTCTAATCGTAACGATAAAATTTAATTGTTGCTGCTGCTGCTGCTTATCCTTGCGCGCTTACGGTATTAATATCAAAACACACGCTAGTGTATCACGCCAACTTAGGCAACAATCATCACAGCAAACATCACATCAATTCAATTGTAGAGGTTTTAAACCATTGTAGCGCGGCGCCTTAGCGTCAGTGTCCTATTTGAAGCATAGTTGGACACATTTCAGGTACTTGAGGAAAAATAATAATGCGGTTCAAAATCTTTAATTGTGTTGAAATCAAGAGCAATGACCCACCTGACAAAAATTAACTCGTGTAGGAATACCAGCTAAGCTGCTTTCAATTCAAAATCTGACCCTCAATAACGTTGAAAATATGTGCTAGCTAATTCTAGTCCGCTCATCCCTATGTTAATTTCCATAAGGTGAATATTCATCGATACCGAAATAACGGGAAGGCGTCCAGTTAAGAAATTGGACTAATGGCTGCAGTACGATACAAACTGGGAATCTTTTATGGTTTGGAGCCTAGGGGTGTAACGAGGATGGCGTGGAATGGCACGTAAGTACGAAAATATTGTAATAACCATTGTTAGTATTGTCGGCATCGTCTCTCATTGGACAGCTAAAGTTCGGACAATGACAACGTGTATTCTGACGTACGTGCCTAGACACGCACTAGTGTAGCACGATAAATCTAAACAACGTTGCCAAAGAAATTGTATTCACGTTCAGGTCACGAAAAATAAACCAACTTTAAACACAAAGCAAAATAAACAAAGCCAAAAACTGGTAAAGAGGCTACCAAGTTGAGAGTGATTCGGCCCTTCAAAGGAGTGATATCAACACACCAAAACTAACGAAATAAAACAAATTACAACAAAATTTAAACTAAACCAAAAACCTATATAGAGGTGACCAAGTTGAGAATGGTTCGGCCTATAGGCAAAAGGTAGTATCAAATTGTTTAAAACCAGTTTCTTGTTGACGTGCCACTTTATTACACATCTCCACGGTAGTGGAGTTCAGTCTAATACAAAATTTAAAAAAAGGACTGATATCGTATCAAAAACCAAAACTGGTAAAAGAGGTCGCCAAGTTCCGAAAGGTTCGCCCATACAAAGGAGTGATATCAACACACCAAAACATTCGCCAACTTAATCGATCCGAATAATACTTTGGACGTTAAATGAAAACTTGAACATTGCTACCCAAAGTAGTAATGTTCTAGTTTTCATTTAACCTTCGAACTATTAAGCGGTGCGATTAACTTGGCGAATGTTTTGGTGTGTTGATATCACACCTTTGAAGGGCCGAACCATTCGGAACTTGGCGGCCAATTTTACCAGTTTTGGTTTTCGATATGATAGTAGATTACCGCAGGAAATTGGCCTGTCGTTGAAGCAAACAGTGTAATAATTGCAAGAACACTTATTTTGTTAAAACTCGAGTGAATTATTGCGGTACATTAGTACTGAAACGGTGCGCGTATTAACACTTAAGCATGTTATGATGGACTGCTGGATACAATACAAACAATAGTTACAACAATAATTTTGCATTTACGCGCCACTTCAGGCCCAAGGCTTTTAGCTGAAACCCTAATTTTGCAAAAAGGCACTCCTCCGTACTATACTTTACATTTGCGCCAAAATGTAGATATGGAAACTTTTTCGAACGAGCTGTAGACGTGTTTTTATACCCTACGAGAATTAACATGGGAGACCTAACTTTAACTAGCCAGTAACACAAAGCAACGTTACCGAGGGCACGGTTTCTCCACAAAGGACACCTTCTCAAACTTTAATGTTGTGCTAGTCTTCGTTACTGGACCCAAAACACCTTATTCCAACGATTTCCAAAGCTATCTACTGCATGGGAAATTGACACCAGGTTGCTGAAATCATGTATAAGCACGTTACAGTTAACAGACACAGTCTGCTAGTGAGAACGGAATAGAATTTGTTTACAATACAAAACAATACAACTCCTACCCTGGGTTCCACACATCAACACGAATCACCGAGGTTCACTATTCCAAACAAGATGGAGGGCAAACAATGCAGCCGGGTTCCTAAGGGTTCGTCAGGGTCACACCGGAGTACCTGTTGTTTTGACAAATGCCGCTACAGCACGCACTCTACGCAACACTGGAGCCCCCTATGTCAGAGAGAGAAGGCCGCTCATGGTCGGATTCGCCCATAGAAACTCAAGAAGCCGTTAGTGAGCCACCATTGACAACAGTTAAACTCTAACAAGTAAATTGTATTTATTGGTGCCTCGAACCTAGACCACGCACCCACCCTAAGTAATACAGATACACATCTAAACCGACAACAAACATCATGTCATACACTATGTACAAAAGTCAAACATAGTTGTTAGTTGTACCCTCTAACACTTACGCTCTAACAATGAAGCTCCAAAAACAATAAATCATCTACTTGGTCGAGACACACTAGCATGTGTCTAGATACTGCAGTATCTCCTTGCAAACGCAAAGATTTATTTAATGTTTAGTTTGGCATTGTTGCCTAATAGCAATGTTTAAAACAATGTAAAATATCAATTTGATCGTTCAGCGGCCACTAGCCCCTGAACCACTTAACCAATTAGAAGAGGACTTATGAAAAGGGCACATCTCCTAAGCAATACTGGTAAAAGTAGATAAGAACCAGCTTTATTCACCGCATGGAAGAATTTATTTTCGTGATACAAAAATGGCGTTAGTTAGTAACTAGTAGCCAGTAATTCGGCAAATATCAAAGTTATTAACGTCGTTGTTTCAACTGGAAAACGGTAAGCTATGTCATTCATTTTGAATTTTTATGTTGTCAGGCGACCAAAGTCTCCCGATCGAACCAGTTTTAGCCTTTTCTGTCGCATTGTTGTTTATCCTCACATGCCTAAAAACATCCAAACTACACAAAGACACAAAGACAACAAAGTAAAAATACAAAGACACAAAGTAAAGACACAAAGCATCTAATGATCGCCACACCCATAATATTTTATCCAGAATGGTGTTATCATTTATGATCTTGGCGGGTGACACACTAGCATGTGTCTTGATTTACCACAATTGTTAAGGATTACCGCCAAGCTTTTATATCGTGTAAAATGGTGATATCAAGGAACGCCCCCACCATGAAACATCTCTTGAAAAATGGTCCCAAGCGCTTCTTTACCCCACTCGAACGCCGCGCGGAGGTCTCTGTACGAAACCCCGTCAATCGCCACCACACTACCGTCCTTAAACTTCGACAGTGCCTCAGTAAACTCACT
>JAHWFP010265489.1:69022-81018 GCA_023313725.1 Lithobius niger | reverse complement strand
GTAGCAATGTTCTAGTTTTCATTTAACTTTCGAATTATTAAGCGGTGCGATTAACTTGGCGAATGTTTTGGGGTGTTGATATCACTCCTTTCAAGGGCCGAACCATTCGGAACTTGACGGCCCCTTTTACCAGTTTTGGTTTTTGATATGATCTATCTATATATATATACTACGCTTAGGTTGGGCAAGCAAATTCACCATTATGCACTATAATGAAAGAGGGCGAGCGACCGACAATAACAAACAAACGGGTGTGGCCAGTAACAATCGAGATATTGCTTTAATAATGCTACCTCTTAGAGCCGTCTTGAAGAGTTTCAAAGTTGGTTCAGTAACAATCACTGCATGCTCGACCGTTGTTGGGCTTATTGCGCTTGGTATCAGAACGGAGAAACGGGCAATTGAGCGTCCTCCATTGAAAAAAGACATTTACTTCCATAACAACAAATCAGCATGGGTTAAAATGGAGGGGAAGCAGAGATGGGGATATTCAGATCACTCAATAGGAGAATCCGGGTCATGGATGGGGGATGCGGTTACGGGGGGGGGGGGAGCATGGGGAAAAATTAGACGATACAACTGGGTAGGCCGCAGGGGAGATCGGAGGAGGAAGCAGGGGCATTCGGCACTCTTTTCATTTCATACCGCCCACTACAGTATTTCGCTCAGGTATGCGGGAACCAGCTACAGCTAGTTTCCGTTTAATTAAGCATTATTTACGGCAATTTATAACAGCTAATAAAATGAGAATGAATATTGGGTGCAGTAATTGCGAGTTCTCATTCATAATACCGAAAATCATGAATTGCCGAATATGCTTCCGAAATCCTTTCCTATAGTGAGCAAGAGTAGCAATAAAATGTCAGTCCTGTGTTCAGTTTTCTAGTAAGTGGTGTCCAGTTTGATGGTAACCCGGTTTAGTAATCAGATGTCTTCAAGGGCTGAGAGACTAAAGGCCGAAGGGTCGAAGGTGTCTAGTGTTTCTGTCAAGACAAGAAATAATCGAGTCTTGTCTTGTCTCGTCAAAAAAAGGCAAGACAAGACAAGATCAAGACGTGATAGGTAGTTTCCAGATCAAGAACAAGAATGATCGTGTCAAGATCGAGACAAGATCAAGAATTAAGGTAGAGACTCGACTTTTCTCGATATATTTACACAACATATTGTGACGTCACAAACCGTCATCCAATCGAATTAGATAGTCGATGTGAGGGCGATTCATGTTGGGATAAAATTAGACACGTTCGTCAACAATGGCGCCGCTCGACTGTAGGATACGACAGCAGTCAGTGAGCCATGTAGTTGGCAGTTTTTTCGATATTTCGAATATGTTATTGTGATAACTGTGCTCTGTAGTGATGACTATAGTGATCCAGTTTTCTATTTCAACATCATCGGGAGTCCAGCAGTGGTATATATGATGCAAGGTAGGGAATTTTTTCGTTACTTTGCATGCATGACATTCAAGTTCCTGGCTGATCGACCGCGTTACTGCCGTGAGAAGTGCATCGCCGCTTATGCTGCGAAGTATAGCCCTAATAAATACGAGCCGTCGGTCGTCAAAACCAAGTCAACAGGGAGTTGTTTTGATTTTTTTAGCTTACTGTGTGACTTGTAAGTGTGTTATACTGTATTTCTACCTGATCGACTTGCTGTAAGGATAGAGACGATCATTTTATATATTTAAATTGTTAATTTCTTAAACAAGCTGCTGAAAGTCAAAACAAGTTTCTTGTGTGGCGTTTCATTACGCGTGCACTGACCATGTCAACAAACAATTATTTAGGCCTACAAAATATGTTTGCGTTGCATAAACCGTACGAAACCTTTCTACAGAAGATCAACTGTGCGTTGTCCATTCTTTATGTTCACGTATATGAATGGGTTCAGCTCCTGCCATCCACCCCCAGAAAATTAAGTATAAAAAAACCTATTTTAAACCTAAACAAAAGCAAAAAAAAAATTATAGTTGAAAGCACAAGTTGAATTTAAAAAAAAAACTTGACTGTGAAGGTGGTTTACTTTCAGTCCACCAAATGACTTGTGGAAAGTTCAATGTAGAAAATTTAATTATTAAAAAAATGCCTCATATAAAATTGAGAAATATTTGTTTTGTCCAAAAATTACTCAACTGACACAAAAATGCTTTATTTGCGTAATGAATGGTTATGCTTATTTTGCACCCTTCGATATAAAATGTAATTCAACAAGAAAAAAAGGCTGCACTGACGCATCTAAAATAAAGAAATCCTGTGATTTACTATTATTTCTACAACAAATATTAGTTTAGTTTGTACTAGTAAATACATAATAAATTTTTTGTCGAGTAGGAATAATTAGTACTACTCAATTCCTTTACCGTTATAATATAAACATTGATATAAGTAAGAATGCCCACTGTTTGTTTATTATAGTACGAATAATTTTATAATATATTTATGAAAACGCATTTACGTATGAATACGAAATTAATTCGTGTACTCATGATAGCTAAAGAGGCGAAGACAGGAAAGCAAAAGGCGTAAGGCTGTTAGCGCCTGGTAGTCAATAGGTTAAACAAATAAACAGGGTCGTCCGAAAGTACAGTGTGGGTAGGTGAAGGATATAGCATTTAAACAGATCGATATTAATGATGATACATCAGGTGGCGGTGGGAGGAATAGGGGCAGGGGTAGAAGAGGTAGACTCAGTTTTACTAAGGCACGTAGGCCCTACTTGACCGCTAAATAAGTGCACTTAAAGGTACGGTACTGCAACAATGAATGGATTATTACCTGCAAATTTAGAGAACTGAATGAATTTTACTGCATAAAAAAAAAAAGACGAGAAATATCAATACTTTCAAGACAAGACAAGATCGAGAAATGGGTCACCAACAACGAGACAAGATCAAGATTGCAAGTCTAGGAGTCGAGACAAGACCAAGAATAGTTATTTCTTGTCTTGTCTCGACAGAATCACTAAAGGTGTCTAAAGGCCGCTACGCGAATAATGCAGCTGGAGACAGGATGGCAAAGAGAACTTTAGGTGGAAACTTAGTCGCATATTTTGACTTTTCTACTAGATTGGGGGGGGTTTATTGTTCGAATGGATGTGTGGGACGAGTGTAGCTAAGGATGGTCAACTTTGGATGTAGGTCACTGCAAAGGATGGTTATCAACATACCAAAACATTTTTGCTAAGATAATTCCTCAGACTAATACTTCGGATGCTTAGGGAAAAACTTCAATACTGAATGCCTCTTATCAGTAGTCAAATTTTTATTAAACATTTGGTTGTTGGTTGGTGGGATTAAGTTGGTGAATGTTTTAGTCTGTTGATATCACTCCTTACAATGACCTAACCATTCTCAACTTGAGGGGGGGGGGGGCGGAGGCACATATACCATTTTTGATATCTTATGTGATATTACGTTTTTTTTTTTTATTTTTGATTCCATTATTTCATCAGAAATTTTTTAACACTGAATTACAGTAGAGGTTACACCATTTTTTTTTACGTTGCGGTTAAGTTTTTCCAGGAACTTATAAATAAATGCATGGGAGTGACCATCTGTAACTTTCGCTTCATATTCCATCTTTTGTCACAAGGCCGTTACGGAAAGAAGATGTGGGTTTCGTATGCCGGCTCCAGGCCAGTTGATTCAGCATCGGCAGAATCTAAGTTTACCAAAGCACCGCTAAAAGGAGTCAACTTTCCGGGACGCCGCGTGTGAATTGCCATTGGGTCAGGAAGCGAAAAGTCGCTATTTCTGCCCATTCGATCTGGGCTTGCATAAGCTTTAAACCTCCTACTCGCTTTTATTCAGTCCTTGTATCCCAGGGCCTCAAAGGAAAGCAACGTCTGAATTAACTCATTTTCCCTTAATTCGACTCTTTATTTCACAGCCAATGCTGTTTGTAGAGAAGCATAGAAAAGCCGTTTTGTCAGTTCTTTGCCCGAATTTCACCAGGCAGGAGGATAGATGTCTTGGGTAAGGTGTTTCTTTTTTTCCTTCTTTCAGCAGAAAAAAAATTCAATAAACTTAGAAGACGTACGAAGTGATGTATATCATTATGACATGATACACATCACACTGTAAAAAATATTTCCGTTTTTTTACGGTGACAGTCAATGGTAACACTGCTAACAGGAAAATGAACGTAATTTAACGGACGTCCCGTTATCTTGAGCAACGGTTAAATTTACGGAGCTTTAATTAAGTAAAGATGAGTTGAAGTCAGGCTAAACAGTAATTATCAGGGAAATAATACGTTCAGTCTAATTACGGTACTTTATTCCGTAAAATATATTTACAGGCATGTTCCGTAAATATTTACGGACGTTGTACGGTGAAAATACGGAAATTTTTAACAGTGCACTTCGTACATACGTCTTCTTAGGTTATTGAATTTCTTTTATACCTGCCTAGTGTCAACTATACCTTAATAATAACTGTCCAGCATTAGCTGTACCTACTTCTTCTCTAAAACTAATAACCCATCTTCGCTGCTTGGAAGGGATTCGAACTCACCACAGTCAGATTAGGAGGCTGACGTCCAAACCATTAGGACACACTGACTTGATGAAACACGCCCGTTTAAACACTTATAAAAAAAAAGGTTGTGCCCGTGCACAGGCACACCCGCACATCCCACCCACCCCCCACCACACACACACCTCGTTGCACCCCCTTCCTGCATTCCCATAGGTTGGTTCTGAATATCTCTCTGCCTCCCTCCGGCACCTCAGGTGTTTGGACTTTGGTTTTAAATTTATCAAACCAAACACCGAACATGTGAATGGATTCCACTTTTCCACATATGCCCTCCCACGACAATTACTTTAACCCAATAGTCACACTCCTGCCCCCTCCCGGATTCTCATACGTGTCACCCCCCCCCCGAACACACCCCCCCCCCAAGCCCCCCACCGGCTGGCCCCCCCCCCCCGAAACGTCGCCCCCTTCGTGCAGCCCCTGAAAAGTCGCATGCGTGTGTTTGACTGAAGGCTCAAAAAAACCCTATCACAGAGAATCCAGCATTCAGTAAGCAAGTAATCCCATGTTTAAGGTAGCATTTGAACCAATTCACTTCGGTACCGCGCATTGCCCCCCACACACACTTGCCCTGCTCCCCACCCCCTTCCCCCGAAAACGTCGCCCCGTGACATTCCCCCTTTGGTGCAGCCCCGGAAAAGTAGCATGCGTATGTTTGACTGAAGGTTAAAAATAGCCCTATCACTGAGAAATCCAGCATTCAGTAAGCAAGTAATCCCATGGTTAAGTTAATCCTTTGAAACAATTCACCTCTGTACTGCACACTTGGAAATTGTTGCAAGCATCGGTTGTTGCCGCCCACTTCCTGGAAGTGAGCATTTAGGAAATAAATGCACCTTTCCATCGTATCAGGCTGCCAATTTCGAAGGGGCCTCGAAATTAAGAACCTATCGTCGTTTGGTTTAAAGTTGTCTGGTTTAGTTGACACGGATTTTTTTTAGCTCAAACGCCGACAATGGCACATTCCACGCGACTAAAACCTAGTTACCGCTTTGGTGCCACAAAAATACGCCAAAATATGATCCAAATAGCGGTGCGGCAGGTCTGGTAAGTGGCGCCATCTTTTCGAAGACTTTGGAAAAAGTGTTATAACCCGAACTTGTGGGCAACAGACGGCGACATAGCAGGTTTGGTAAATGGCGCCATCTGTTCGAAGACTTTCGAAAAGTATCCCAACCAGAATTTGAAGGCGAATCCAAGGCTAGAACTTTAAAAATGTGTATTTTGCAGGTAAGGAAAAATACAAAAGTTTGAGATTTCACTGAACTCAACCTCACTCAGTGGCCATCTGGTATTGTTTAAAATTGGAATCGGGCATTTATTTTGTAGTTTGTTACAAACGTTGTAGCGTGCGAAAGGCAAATCCAAAGTATCCTACCTGTCAAGCTGTCAGTAACACGCATTCAATCGCGTGCTCGGCAGGAATGCGAATAGGCCTAGTTGTTGGGAAACAATCTTGCCCTCCGCTGAAGCCTTCATGTTACAAAATAAAGAAAGGATTAACATGATGCCATTGTACAGGATGTCATTGTATAGGAATAAATTTTAGTAATTAGAATCAAATCTTGAAACGGTTATTAGTTAAGGCAATGGCCTTTACTGTAAGGTTTGACCTCGGTCTCCCATGTTAAAGCTGAAATTTCGATGCTTAATTTCTCCGCCGTCTTTCAACATTTTTCACTGACATTTGGTATATAAGCTCTATGGGACTTGGCCAACACATGTACCAACTTTTATTAATGTCCGATTTGTCACAGCGGAGATCTGGACTTGAGCTGGAACCGTGATTTTCATTTTTGGCTTCTTCTTGTTGGCACGACACGTTTCTGCTACGCTCTCTACTGATAAAACTATTTGTCCTATAAAGTTGGTTCTTAGCTCATTTTACAGGTATTGCTCTGTAGATGTGTCCTTTCTAAGGTCTTTTCTAAATGGTGGAGTGGTTCAGGGGTTATGCAGCTCTAAACGATCAGATCGATTGTTTTACATTGTTTTAAACATTGCTATTATGCAACAATGCCAACTAGCAAACATCCAGCTGCAAGACGTAGACTGAAGATTAAAGGATTTGTTTCTGTTTTGGTTTGTGCAAACCGTAATTGATAAAGATACAAAACATCAAAACAAGCTAATACGCGGCATGGTACGGCAAAGTAGCACGAATTAGAAAACAAAAACGAGCTCGTTTGATGCTTAAGGTAAGGTTTAACTGAACTGAATTCAAAACAGTAAAGGGACACAAATAAACTTTCCTGTAAGGTTCCAGATATTGCAGCGTTGCTGTGCTGTTTAGTCCACGTGAAACCTTACTGCTGTATCCAACCATTACACACGTAAATACAATTAAACCCTAAGCCCAAATTTCAAAACTTTTCATGTTCAAATAAACGAAGAATCTAAGGCTACACACTCGATAAGTCTACTTTCTTGGCTGAATCTTTTCAGTGTTCTTCAGTTACATAGTTAACATCCCGTTCGTCACCCTACTGATGATACATATGTCATTTTTCAAGATTTTCAAGCATTATTTCATTATTACTTTCAAGGACATTTCCTGGTTTTCAAGGACTTGCACGAATCCAGAATTACCTGTCGATGTGCTAAGTACATAAGACGATTAGTTTTTAAACAATTGCCAGAGGTGTCGTGTAGCTTAGTAGAATGGACCAATCATTGGCCGATCTACTGTGTGCAAAATTAAAAATGTTAAAAACAATTGAATACAGCAGTAAGGTTTCACGTGGACTGAACAGCACAGCAACACTGCAATATCTGGAACCTTACAGGAAAGTTTATTTGTGTCCTTTTGCTGTTTTGACTTCAGTTCAGTTAAACCTTACCTTAAGCTTCAAACGAGCTCGTTTTTGTTTTCTATTTAAATATGGCGTAAATAAAGTTACTAGTCATGTGTATTACCAGAGATGACGAATTTTGTGCAGGGCTCCCTACCCTGCCTATATACCTACAGGAAATGCCACTGTTTGCCTGTTTGCTCGTAGTACCAAGAATTTATAGCGTTAAGTTCTTGATATCCGGTCGTCGTGGCTGAGTTGTGAGATAGCTCAGCCTGATTGGTGGAGGTTTGCAGATCTGGTCGAACCCCTGGAAAGGGGATCTTAGCAAAGTCCCCGTCAGGACTGCGGCCAGGGTATTGTGAGAGGCTACCATGCTCCTTCAGCGCTATGGGAACTATTCTGGCCAATTCTGGACAATCTTTCGGCTCCTACGATGATCGGAGGTTTCCCAGATTGCACCCCGGGTTGGCACCTCTCTTTACCAGACATTTATTCTTCTCTAAAAGTCAGGTAATGTTCAAAATTGAGCCGGTTCAGCCATACAAGCATTAAGTTGCTACGGCCGATTTAAGGCTCAAAGAAAATAATAATAAAAAAAAAAACATATTAGTAACAGACATAGAAAACAAACATGGAAACAAATTACCTATTTTAAAAACCTGGGCACCGGAAATAAATCTTTAGGGTGCAATGCTGAGGTTAACTCCGTGAATAACCCAATTTGTAATAACAATTAGGGACCGTCCACAAATTACGTCTCGCTTTTTTTTTGCCTGTGCGAAGCACCCCTACCCTGCGTCACAAACGTCACAATATTCCAAACTAGCCACCAAATATTTATGTGAAACTTCTACTATAAATCTACTCCCTTCCCTCCAAAAACCCAAATAGACAGTCGCTTCTTCTTTTACCAGCAGTTCGTTCAATGAATTTTGATCAGAGTGCCGAGGGGGGGAAAACCACTGTATTGACAACTGTATTGAACTTGGAATGGGGAAAACAACATTTTTTTTTAAGAATATGCAAACAAAAATAAACATTTTTGTGAGGCATGTTTCCTCTGTTAAAAACCGAGAAAACTTTGGAAATTGTTACATTACACTTCCGAAACCAACCCTACCACTGTATCACAATCGACCAACCATCCACCCACCACGCTAAGTGTGTCGTAATTTATAGCCGCCCCTAGTTTTTCCTCTCTGTGTTTTGTTACAAAGCACCAGAATTGTTAGCACTGCTGCACACTGTTGGCATTTTATATTGATTTCCTGAAATGCGGTAGGCTAATATTTATGTAATCAGTGCGGTACGTGTCTGTTATATATTCAGTACGCTATATTGCTAATATAAGCACAATCTGTTCAACCGTATCTGTAGGCAGCTTTTAAAAGCAAATAGAGCATTGTATGAAAACGTCTGAATCACAACGACGACGACGAGACAAAAACTCGTTTTGCGATGCCAGCTGAGATCCAGATTTCTGATGCGGCAACGGATTTTAATAAATTTTAGTACAGTACGTGTTTTCCAAGCCGAATGATAACAATTTTCGCTTTAACATGGGAGACCAACATTTAAAATACATGAACACAACTACGATCTGTGAAGCTTGGTTTTGTATGGTATGTGTAATGGCACGTATTGTTATTGAAAATTTGCAGGCCAAGGCTGTATCGTGGTATGGACTGCAATGGCGGGGGCCTAGAGGACTCCAACTCCCCCCCCTCCAAAAAAATATGGTAAGTTTTTTTTTTTGTGTGACGGGAGGAAGTGTAAGTCGTTTAGATTTATTTATGCACAATTATTTTGTTCAAATAACGGTATGCAATTTCTGTTATAGGAATCGTATTTTTACTTGGCAGGACGAAAAAAAAAGCACAGAACTAAAATACAACAACAACAACAAAAAACGCTTTCCCCTTGAACCGACCCTGTTCAGAGCAGAGAGACTGTGGACGCACCGTCTCTCCTACACCAAGTCTCGATTCCGGCCCAGCCGGCCAGCTTTTATACTCACCAGGAGGCGGGGAATCCCCTTCAGGATTTATGTCACGTGACAGGCAAACTGACACGAACCGGTTTCGACTAGATGAATAGAGGAGCAAGCTCGTTCCCGGCTGTTGGCGCTCTGCCAATAGCTGCGTTTAGGCAGATATTGAGAGAGGGCACAAGCAGCGCATGTAATTGCAAGGCGCACTGCGTAGTGGCGCCTCGCTATACATTATAACGTGTTACATCATCCCCTGCCCTAAGTGCTTGCTTAGGCAAAGAAAGACTACCTGTATGTAATGCTATTATACCCCAACCTGCAATAAGGTTTGTTGATCAAGCATTTATTTAAATAAACACATAAAAAATAAACACTTCAATTCAATTTGTACAGTTTCATGCCTACACAATTAATTTTAACAAGACTTGGAAAAAAAATTTCTGAATGTGAGCCAAGCTAACTAAATACTATCATAATCAATACAATCTTCGTACTGCGCACCATACATTTTTCGTATCCATCCGTACGTCGTAATGTTCCGTAACCAAGTTACTCCACCGTGATGACCGCCCCATCACCTCCAGAGATTAGTGTGCCCACCTGTGGTCTTATTGCACCTGCAATTAAGGCCTAACGAGTGCTAGAGTTTGTAGCATATAGTTCCGCTAAGTGGTTCCAAAATTGTGCCCATTTTATTTTGAAAATTTTGCACTTAGTTTTTCTCACTGTACCGTTTTAACTTGTTGCCATGAGTTCACTGTTACGCACATAACATATTTTTCTACTTAGCAATCATTACTTTCCAAAACTTTTTGGCTTAAGTTTTTTTATTTATGATTTAGCTATTCTTGTTAAACTTTTCTGCTAAGTTCAAAATCATCTTTTTTTTCTTCTCTTCTCAAATTACATCATAGGCTTCTTTTTAATTACGTCTTTAGTTTTTTTAATTTTTTTCTTTGTACTTTTTATTTCCACCAGTGTTTTTATGTTTTTCTTTGAGAAAAAATTTTGGGGGGAAGAACTTCTGTTTTCGTCCTACCCCTCCTCTTCCTCAAACTCGGCGGAAACGTCCATATTCAGAGAATCTTCTCCACCAATCTGGAATCTTTCCTCGTCCGCCATAGCTATCAACTCATCAATACGCTGGTCCAGCAATTGGGATCCCTCCGTGGAAGTAGGAACTTCTAACGTTGGCCATTCTTGGTTTGCGTCATCATGACCCGGTGCATCAGGTGTGCCCCCCCCCCCTCCCTCATGGGCGCGTCGGGTCTCCTTTACGTTCTTCTGATGGTATACCCCATGGATTTCGCATCGGAATCGGCAAGCCATTTGCGAATTTGTGCCTTACTATCGTTACACGGGCTTGATCCGGTTTTCCAAGTTGTAATTCGTATTCAGCTAAGACCTTCAGCCAATAGTTGAAAGACATAGTAGAACTTGACTTCGTATAAAAGCATTTTCTTCCCTTTGCTGCCGTCCAAACCTGAGCTGAAACGTGTTGCGACCTGGGTTGCTCCGTTTGCGTAGTTTTATGCTCCATACGGATCTTACGTTCCTTGGAATGACGCCTTCTCTTCGGATCCGAATTGGCACGTCCTCGTGGTTTTGGTGCAATGGCCTTTGGAGCATTGTCAGCCTTCTTGACTTCCTTTCCCTCAGACGGCCTTGGCTTCTCCACGGATTTCGGCGTCGTCTTCTTTGGCTTTTCTTCCGTATTTACTTTTCTCCTCCAATAACCTGGTTTTTCCTCATGTCTACCACTTTCCACCATCCTTCTTTCGTTGGTAAGATTTCGATTTTTTTTTCACCAGCCTTTCCTGTGGATGTTCTCCATGACGAAGTGAAGATTTTGATCCTGTTCCCGTGCTTTTAAGCGAAACTGCTTATCAGGTGTTTGGGATCTGGAGTCTCCATTAATTTCTACGGGAATTACACATGCAGATCCGTCCGCGGATCCATAATGCCCGGAAATGACGCACTATACTTCGGCTCCAGCCGTAAAACACACCGTTCACCTCGCTCTCGACCCGATGTTGACTGCCGGATTCAACATTGCTTTTAGAGCCCGCCGAGAAGCAAGAATAGGTAAGTATTGAAGCATTATTACGTGTAGAGCTACGATTTTGTTAGGATTATGTAGAAAATGGTTTAAAATGGGTGGACGTAAGCGATTGACCTATGTCTTTCACTCCCCTCCCCCTCCCCATGTCTTCGCACAGAACGGGAATTTTAGGCCTATGCCTGTCACCCCCGTTCCTAATCCTCATCTTAGTGGATAAAAAGGCAAGAAGTGACCATCGGCCCCTCCCCCTCCAATCTACATGAAAATAACTTGGAGTTGAGTAAATACATTTTTATTTCTGTATTTATGCGTATATTTTGTGATAAAAAAACGTGTTTGCAATGGTAGATTTTTGTTGGTTCAACCATTCGTATTGCGTTTCCATCCTTTTTCTATTACTCACTCATTGCACCATTACATGTATGCCATGTATTGTAAACAAAAAGGTTAATTCTTGCGAATTCTTGGTTTTTAGGGCTTAAAAACCTACCTAAGTTTGGTTTCACTCATAATGTCAACCTACGTTATTGTTACTTTCTGATGGGGGGGCCCCCCCCCCCCCATGTGCTTACGCAAATTGTATGAGTGGTTTGGTTTGTTAGGTAACATTGG
>JAHWFP010265489.1:44412-68622 GCA_023313725.1 Lithobius niger | reverse complement strand
TTGGTTTTTAGGGCTTAAAAACCTACCTAAGTTTGGTTTCACTCATATTTAACACCTTTTTTTTTTTTTTTTTCTTGCGCCCCCCCCCCCCCCCCCATTTGCTTACGCAAATTGTATGAGTGGTTTGGTTTGTTAGGTAACATTGGTTGCATTAATTTTTTCTTAGGAATAACCACTGATTTTTCTTGTTCAGGAACTTTTCGGGTTTCCTTAGCAGGGAAAAAATAGGGTTTAAGTTGATTTACGCTAAGTGGATCAGTTTCCTTTCCTGTCTTAACGTCTCTCAACATTGATGTTTTCTCGGATTTTTGGGCCGAAATTACAAATGGGCATGGAAATTTGGGCGCCAGGGATGAAGTTATACCTCGCGCCGCATTTGATAGCGTATGTGTACGGCGGACAACAAAATCTCCCACCTTTAGGGTTAGAGTCTCATGTCACCTGTCATAGTAGACCTTTTTCTGTGCCCATCTAGGTCGGCTTTCATTGACTGCCTAGCCAACTTATACATCTTAGAAAAACGCATTTGAAGTGTTTCCTTGCCACATGTTTTCTCGGGTAGAGGTCCAGTTGTTAGCTGGTCTAACTCAAGTCCCCACGGACCGGTTGGGTTTCGTCCGATGTTCAGTTCACTGGGTGTAAACTTACTAGATTCAGAAACAGGTGCAAAGGCGAATTCCTGCAAATGAAGATCCCATTCGTTGTGAGTTGCTGTGAAGCATCGCAACACGTGTTTGATGACGCGGTTCTGCCTCTCGACCACGTTAGCCTGAGCATTGTAAGGGGTTGCGTATTGGGCTTTTATACCCCAATCTCTCCACAAACAACACCCCAAATTAGCCACGAATCAAGGTCCATTGTCAGAAAAAATGCTAGAAAAAATCCCCAGCGCAGGACAACCTCCTTCAAACACTCGGCAACTTGTATCACTTTGGCTGTCCTGAGAGCAAAATGTTCTGGCCAGGAACTGAACTCATCCAGGACTACAAGTATCCAGCACCGCCCTCTTGGGGTTGTTGGTAGATGACCAAGAAATTGACGGATACTTTTCTCCAAGGGGCATCAGGGGTCGATAGTCTTCAGGAGCCTAGCAGGTTTCGAAGTATCAGTTTTGCAAGTCTGACACTTGTCACAGCTGCATACGAACTCTACTATGTCATTCTTCATGCCAATCCATCCTACCAGCTCCTGCATCCTTTTCAAAGTCTTAAATACTCCAAAATGGCATCCCAGTAGTGAGTAATGGATTGCAGCAATGGCATTATGCCGTAGTGACTGCGGTAAAAACGCTTTGAAACGTGTATTACCTTCAGCTACGTCACGAACGTTACGTGGAATGTAGATATTACACAAGATCCCATCACGCAAGCAGAGCCTCCCTGGTTTGAGGTTACTTCCATCTACAGCTGAAGCGCTTTCAGCTACATTGCCTAACTTGGCAATCTGGCACGATGACCAACTGTCACCAATCTGCACCATCCGGATCTGCTCCAAACTTGGAAATCAGGTGGGTCTCTCGGTTATATTTACGTTTTCCACCTTACAATCGACTATCAGTACTGGATTTTTGTCTTCTTCCTCGTACATCCTGGTTATTGCATCTGCCACTTGGTTCTGTGAACCCTTCTTGTATCTTATCTCAAAATCCATTCCCTGGAGTTCGAGAATTCACTGAGCTAAACTTCCTGAAGGCTGTTTCAAGGACTTCAAGAACGCCAACGTGCTGTTGTCTGTCTCGATCAAGAATGGTGCATTCTCAATGTAAGGTCTGAACTTACGTACAGCATACATTACGGCTCCCATTTCTTGCTGAATGTTTTCAGCATCTGTGAGTCTCCTCCCAGCAAATGCTACAGGTACGAGCCCACGTCCTTCGACGTGTTGGGAGAGCACTGCCCCAAATCCGGTTCCTGAGGAATCTGTCGAGATTTCGAACCTCTTATCCAGATCTGGAAGCGCTAAAACACAGTTCTTTAGGCTGTCCTTTAGCTGTTGTACTGAGTCTGATCGTGGTTTACTCCACTCCCAAACTGCATCTCCCTTTAGTAATTAGAAAAGATTTGCTGCTTTGACATGGAAATCCTTGATAAAAGGTCTGTTAAAACCCATCATCCCCAGAAATCGACGCAAAAAGCTCAAATTACCAGGCTCTGGGAAATCCTTTATCACCTGTACCTTTTCTGGTAAAGGTGAGTACTCCTGAGGTCGAAATACGTGCCCCAAGTAAGTGATTTCCTTTGCACAAAGATGTATTTTCTTCAGATTTACTGTCATCCCAGTTTTTCTAAGCCTTTCCTGTACATCTGCAATGTGTAGTAGGTGGGATTGGTAATCCTTTGAGTAGATTATCAATTTGTCTACGTAGCACATAGTATGAGAATACATAGCATCCCCCTGGGCCATGTCCATAACCCTAGCGAATGAGGCAGGTCCATTACAGAGTCCACATGGTATTTTTTTAAACCACCATGACCCCACATGGCAACAAAATAAGGTGTATTTCTTGCTTTCAGCTTCCATGCCAATTTGCAAGAATCCCGATTTCATGTCCTGCGTTACTGGTTGGCTTCGAATTTTTCACCGTTTTACCGTTTAACAAGCGATAATCGATGCAAAATCGTTTAGCCCCCTCCTCACCCTTCTTAGGTGCAAGGCAAGGTACAGCTCCCCAAGGTGACACAGAGCGTTCAATGACATCCTCCTGGATCCATTCTATCATCTGAGCTTCGATGATGGCTCTTGTCTCCGTATTAACTGGTGTGTGAGGTAGACGGATAGGTTGAGTACCTGGTTCTACTTCAATTTTGTGCTCATGGAGGTGAGTGTTGCCTCGTTTAGATGTCAGAACATGTTTGTAATGCTTGCGTTGTGAATTAGAACAATGTGCTTGTTGGATTTTCTCCTCCAACACTGCATCATCCTTGGCACGTTTCTCTCTCTCCAAATCAACATTCAATTGCCTAAGCTGTTCAATTTTTATTTGATCAGACTTTGCAAATGGTTTCTTGTTCCTCTGTTCCTACACGCCAGCCACCTTGTTGGATATCTGGTATGAGGCTAGTCCGACCCAAGAAATCTCGTCCTAGAATAATGCTGTCTGCTGCGTTCTCAAGAACCAAAAATGTCTGCTGAGCAGAGTAACCACCAGGCCATCTAACAGTTGCCCTACATTACCCTTCACTTTGGATTTTTCCGGCCACCAAATTAAAGGTTACACAACAATCCCTGCGCCACTCTCACGCCCTTTGCCTGCAAAGTGCGTGCTGTAGCACCGGAAATGATAGACGAACTGGCACCCGTGTCGATGAGCGCTAAAAAAGGTTCCCCTGCTACTTTAATGTTGATTAAAGGGACATTCCCTGATTTAGTTTCCTCCTCGACACCTTTAAACAAATGCACATTTGGTGCAAAGACACGTTTAAGAAAGACACGTGCCTTTCCACAATCCAGCCTTTGCCCTCCAATCAGCGTTTTTCCCAGTCGTAACGTGGTTTAACCATGTTAACGACCGTCTTCCGCGTTTTTTGGCTTCTTAGGACATTTCGTGGACGTGTGTCCTTGTTCCTGACATGTCCAGCATGTTCCATCAAAAGGTTTACGTTCCTTTCGTGGTTTTGACTGTTCATTTTGTTTTGTAGCACCGGCTTCCTGCACATTTGCAGCTACATTTGCAGTTCCGGTGTTACCAGTGTTTCCACTGTTACTTTTGTGTCCAAGTGACTCGTACTTGCCGGCTCGAAATCCTCGCGGATCGAGTGCAGCCATAGTCACTGGTTGGACCTTTCCAGAGTAAGCCTGTGTTGTACTCGTGTTGCTTGCTTGGCCAACACGTCGTACAGCTTCACTCCTGGTTGTTTGGTTTCCCTGCGTTGCTTCTGTGTTTGAATAGAAGCCACGCCATGCCAAACGAGGTTCCACAGACAAGGACGGGTCGGGGGGAGGTTTGTAAGGTCGCTGGGCCAACAGGAACTGACTCACCTTAGCCCCTTCCCTCACCAATTCCCGCAGTGAGCCGAACTGGCAACCCTGGAGATATTGTCTGTAGTCAGGATGCATATTTTTCATTATGTGACTTACTTTCTCGTCCTGAGAACAATTGGGCCACAATCTATCAAAATAGCCACAGACTGACTGTGCGTAACTGGAAAAAGGCTCATCTGGAGCTTGACTTCGTTGTTCCAGTTCGCTTTTTAAGTCATCTTCATAGTTAGGGCTTTCGTACTCTAACTTGAAGTCTGACTCGAAGGTTTCCCAGTCATTAAAAGGACGAAAAACCCTCAGCCATTGTAACGCTTCACCTTGCATAGCAAGAGGGACCAATGATTTCAATACGTACCTTTCTGAGAGGCTTAGTGCAATGCTGTACTTCGACAGCGCCTTCAGAAACTGTGACGGCGATTTTTCATCCCCATGCCCAGTACATACTGGCATGGCAATTTTTGGTGGTTTCACGCCAAATCCCATGTATGGATTTTGCCCAAAACCCTGGCCTGAAAAATCGTCCCTACATTCCCGGTTTGACTCCCCGGTCACGTAATCAGGGCCAGTCCGACTGTGCACATTCCTATGCACAGGCCTTCTGTCCCTGGGTGGCGACAAACTATCTTCACTTGGAGTGTCTCTATAGTTCCACATATCGACTTCCAGTTCATGCTCAACCGGTTGACGCCAATTTACTCGACCACAACATGTTGGTCTATCCACTCGGTCCGTGTTGGCTCGTGGATAGAGCCGACAAGGATGCCGTGCACTGTCATCAGCTTCAACAGCACGGTTTGTCCGTCTGTTGGATGTGACAGGGATGGAGCGGGAAGGCCTACATCCATTCTTTTCGAGTTGTAAGACATTGGGACCCCTCCATTTCGGTTTTTGTTTTGTTTTTGTTTCTAACTGCATAAGGGTGGATTTATGTGCTCCCCAGCTCGCGTCCTTTTTCGTGCATTTTCTGGGCTTGGAGTTTGCACAACAGAAGGACGTGATCGTGTCGGTAATGGTACGTTTCCGTGAGCCATCGGTAGGCTAACAAATTCGTTTTCTGTCAGAAAAAAATTCCTGACTATTATGTCACCCTTTTTTTTTCTTCCTGTTCCCAGCTGAGTCTTGATTTGGGCGTTTTACCCAATTCAATTTCAACTTTAATTCTAAATACTGCGTGGGTCAAAGTTCTCAGAATTCACGGTTAAATTGTTCTAACGAAACTTCAATTAATGAGGACTCAGTTAGCTCACTAAGGGTTTCCAAACTTTCAACCAATAACTAAAGTGTGCTCCTTCACTTTTAGTTCCAACAATTATTTTAAGTGTCGGTTTACTCCCTTCACTCAACAATAACTGTGTTCCCTTTGTTTTTTTTACAGAAACCGGAGATTTTTATTTCAACCTCACTTTGCAGTTAGGTAGGAAAAAAATGCGACATTTTTCAGATATGCGTAGTCTAAAAACTGTCTCCCATGTTTAACGTTATTTTCCTAAGAACGTGTTTTTATTCGTCTAAGGGGGCACTTGTAACCTTCGGCCTCCCCACGAGAGGGTGCAAGCCAGGCTGGTTACCATTCCGTGTAAGTCCAGGGCGTCCACCCAACTCACAACGCTGTGTGAGCTCCAGGGTGCCTCCCTTATCCTACACCTCTTCGCTTCCCGTATTCCTTTTTTCAAGGTGTTACGATCACGGAAAGCTACGCTCACACATGCACACTACATTCGTGTTTAAGTAGGCCTGACTGTACATTGAGCCGACTACGAGAGCCGACCGGCTGGTGACCCAGTCGATAGCGATCACCATCTAACCTCGCGGTTAGGGGCAACCGATGGTCTGATCCGCATAGGCCTAACGCTGACCTCATGCAAACTTTGACCGTTTTCACCAACCTTGCCTGTTCAGGGGTTATCTTGTACACGGAACCCATTCTAAACTATAACCCTTGGTTCCTCAAGATTCCCCTTAGGTGTGGACAGTCATCCACGTACCAAGTTGTACCACTGACCAGAATGGGTCTATAATCTGGCAGCCCGACACAACGCCGTCTAGACGGTACCACGGTAGGACGTTTGTTCGCCTTTCGAAAAACACGGAGGCCCTTCAGTATCTCCTCAGCACTATATTTCGGATTTTGCGTGACCCTGGACCCTTGCGGGCCCACCGCCGCCTGTTACAGACCCCGTTATAGGGAGCCTATTCCCCTTTAGGATCTGATACCCGAAATAAAACTAGCTTACAAGAGGTTACCTAGCACGTGGGCACTGGCTACGGCCTAGTAGGCTCCCAAAGAATGGTGTGAATTACTCAACAACGGGTAGCATTCCCAACTGTAAGTCTCATTACAACTGTTTTACTTTATTTTTCTTAAATGAAAAAGAAAATGGGTTCGATATATTCAGGCAGCTCTTCCCAAATAAATCGTGTGGTTGACTGTGGTTTTCCTGTCACGCGGGCACTGGACAGGTTCACAGACTACCTCCCAAACGTTGGTTTGCTTATTTCCAGAATTTTTCAAAACCAAACATTAAAAAATGTCGGGTTCAAATCCTGAGGACAAGGCCCCCAAAATATGTGAGGTGCTAAGAGAGTGGACGGTAAGTTTCGAGCCAAGCTCAATTCCTATTCACTCCTTACTGCATAGCTAGGGGACTATACACAATAGCGTCACATATTATAGGCATCGTCTTCAAGTTTTTCCCTTGAACTGACCCTGTTCAGAGCAGAGAGACTGTGGGTGCAGCGTCTCTCCTACACCAAGTCTCGATTCCGGCCTAGCCGGCCAGCTTTTATACTCGCCAGGAGGGAGGAATCCCTTTCAGGATTTACGTCACGTGACAGGCTAACTGGCACGTACCGGTTCCGACTAGTTGAATAAAGGAGCAAGCTCGTTCCCGGCTGTTCGCGCTCTGCCAATCGTTGCGTTTAGGCAGACATTGAGAGAGGGCACAAGCAGCGCATGTAACTGCAAGGCGCACCGCGTAGTGGTGCCTTGCTATACATTATAGCGTGTTACAACTCAACACCACTACCGTACCACTCTCAACCCTGGTGGCCTCTTTACCAGTTTTTGACTTTGTTTTTGCAGTTGGGTTATTTTTCGTGAATTGGACATGAATACAATTTCTTTGGCAAAGTTGTTTAGATTTATCGTGAAACACTAGTGTGTGTCTACACAAGCATTTCAGTATACACGTAGTCATTTTTCCAACTTTGGCCGTCCAAAGAGAGACGTTGCCGACAACACTAACAATGGTTATACAATATTTTCGTACTTAAGTATCCTCCCACGCCATACCCATTACGCCCCATGTCTTCAAACCATAAAAGGTATGCAGTTCGTATTGTACTGCACCCATTCATCCAATTTCATAGCTGGAAGCCTTCCCGTTATCTCGGCATCGATGAATAATCACCCTATGGAATATAACATGGGATGAGCAGACTAACTAGCCAGCTAGCTAGTAACTAGTAACACATTTTCAACGTGCATTTTCCATTGAAAGCAGCTTAGCTGGCTTCCTACACGAGTTAATTTTTGTTAGGTGGGTCATTGCTCTCGATTTCAACACAATTTAAGCTTTTGTGCGCATTATTATTTTTCTCCAAGTACCTGAAATGTACCCAACTATGCTTCAAGATATAAGACAATGACGCTATGGTGTCGCGCTGCAATGGTTTACAACCTCGACGATTGAATGGATGTGATATTTGTTGGAAAATTTGTTGCCTAACTAGACGCGACACACTGGCGTGTGTCTAGATTTTTGGGGGGTGGCGCTTATCTAGACACACACTAGTGTCTCGCGCCAAGTTAGGCAACAAACATCACAACAAACATCACGTCAAATCAATTGTCGAGGTTGTAAACCATTGTAGCGCGACGCCATAGTGTAGTGTCTTATATCTTGAAGCATAGTTGGGCACATTTCAGGTACTTGGGGAAAAATAACAATGAGGTACAAAAGATTAAATTGTGCTGAAATCGAGAGCAATGACCCACCTGACAAAAATTAACTAGTGTAGGAATGCCAGCTAAGCTGCTTTCAACGCAAAATCTGACCCTCAATAACGTTGTAAATGTGTTACTACTAGCAAGCTAGCTAGCTAATGCGCTCATTCCCATGTTATATCCTACAGGGTGATTATTCACCGATACTGAGATAACGGGAAGGCTTCCAGCTATGAAATAGGACGAATGGGTGCAGTACAATACCAACTGCGTGCCTTTTATGGTTTGGAGCCTGGGTGTGTAAAAGGGATGGGGTGGGAGGGCGCGTAAGTACGAAAATATTGTTATAACCATTGTTAGTATTGTCGGTGTCGTCTCTTATTGGACGGCCAAAGTTCGGACAATTACTACGTGTATACTGATGTGCGTGCCTAGACACATACTAGTGTATCACGATAAATCTAAACAACGTTGTCAAAGAAATTGTATTCACGTCCAATTCACGAAAAATAAACCAAACAAAGAAAAATAAACAAAGCCAAAAACTGGTACAGATGACAAGAGTGGTTTGGCGCTCCAAAGGAGTGATATCAATGCACCAAAACTAACTAAATAAAACAAATCACAACAAAATGAAAATTAAACCAAAAACCTATAAAGAGGTGACTAAGTTGAGAATGGTTCAGCCTATACACAAAAGGTAGTAGCAAAGTGTTGAAAACCAATTTCTTGTTGACGTGGCACTTTATAGTACACATTTGCACGGTAGTGAAGTTGAGTCAATACACAATATTAAAAAAAAAGGAGTGATATTTATATCAAAAGCCAAAACTGGTAAAAGGGGCGCTAAGTTTCGAAAGGTTCGGCCCTTCATAGCAGTGATAGCAACACACCAAAACATTCGCCAACTTAATCGCACCGAATAATACTTTGGACGTTAAATGAAAACTTGAACATTGCTACCGAAAGGAGCAATGTTTTAGTATTCATTTACCTTAGAACTATTAAGCGGTGCAATTAACTTGGCTTATGTTTTGCTGTGTTGATATCACTCATTTGAAGGGCCGAACCATTTGGAACTTGGCTGGCCCTTTTACCAGTTTTGGTTTTTGATATGCTATCTTCTGCCGCTAGCAGTCGATTTCTCCCCGGCCGCTCATAGTACATAGCTTTCTTTTTACGTTGCCATTTTGAACCAGCTACGCTCGTTCATTGACTTGAAGCAATAATAAGTATTCATAACAAGTATTCACTAGTTTGTTAGTTCAGAGTTGCATCGTTTCATCGAATCGAGAATGGCGGCCATGTTCGCTTCAAAGATCACAAAAACGTGACGTCATCGGGGCTCCTCCATTGAGTTGGCAAATAACGTCAACAGCCGAAATCTGCGCATGCGCAGAGTAAATAAGATAGGAGAATGCGAGAATCCATGATAAGGATTTGTCGCATGCCACTCTCGCCTGCTGGTATCTTGTAGAACCTTGGTTGATCACCAAGCACCAAAAAGCCTTAAGACTAATAAAGGAATGCTAACGAACATAAATATTATGGGGTGTATTATGCTACAGACTCATTAGCAGGTAATACGTAGCTCCATTCCAGTGATGTGATCGTAGTAAATGTCACTTGCAGGACGTCAGTTGTACGGCTTTTTTCATTCAATTACTTTCTCTTAAGCCAACCTAATTACTGAAAAAAACAATGTTAATGCGTTCTTTTTCATTTTTTTATTTTTTTAGTATGTATTGTCAACAGCTGGAAATGAAATGACACTACATCAGTTTATGATTGATGGTACACAAATATTCACTGGTGATGTTAGGGAGTTTGAGTTGTCCAAGAAACAGTAAACTTGAAGTGTTTTCCTGCTGCAAACGAACACTGAAAATCGAAAGAGAATATTTTTATTTCCAATTAGGCCTAAACTTCCCGATTTGTCTTCTTTAATCGCTCATTCTGAAAAATAAAAGAAAAACAAATCAGTTATTTAAGGAAAAAGGATATCTACGTACAGAAACGGTATTCGTTAGTTTCATTACTTGAATGAATAGTATTATATGTATGTATTACACAAGTTATTAAATATATACAATTTATAAAAATGTATACATATAATGTACGAATGGTATCGTGTATAAAAACTTCGGATAGGAGGCAGCTAATACGCTATTCCGCAGTATGCTAGCTATTACGGCATAAATTGCTGTAAATAATATAAAGGTAAATTGGAAATACGCCATGAGAGAAAATATAACGCTAGAAATGATACTACTGTAAACCACATGAACAATTGGTCATGGACAAGTGGTCATATCGGTAAAACCGATGGATAAGTGACCATATCGGAAAAGGAGGTTGGGAAGTGATCTCGTGATGGAATGGTTTGCCGGATCAATTCCAGGTCACATCATTTGAATGAAACCTAAATACGTAAAGGTGGCCTACTGTTCTCCATTATTTCGAATGTGTGATTTTTAGTGCATTGACGGGAGATCAGGGACATCAAGCTGTACTCGGATGATGTCAAGGTTTATTTAAGTGACGTAATGTTTTACTGGAGTGGTGTCAGGGTTTACCAGAGTGATGTTAAGGTTTACTGCAGCGACGTCAAGGTTTACTTTTGTGGGGATGATCTGGAGGTTTACTTCAGTGCAGTATAGGAGGATTGTGATATGGGACTGGACCCACAAACAGAGCCGGGTAGAAAAATGCACTCCCTGTCTCCTGCTACCAAAAAAATGTACCATGCTACCTTCGCCTTCAAGTGCAATGGTGGGGGGGGGGGTGGTTCTTACTACTTGTTCGAGCGCTTTTCCTACCTGGAATAAAGTAAACAAGCACTACAATGATATAAGAATAAAAAATCTAAGCAGTGCACAAACATACAAAAAGCACATTTCGAGGTTACTTTCACCATTCATCAGGTGCACTAAATCCACAAATGTTTCGTCAATATGTCAAATATTTGACTACCCTATGCAGATGCTGTATGAACTGTATTTTTGACATGTTGACGAAACTTTTGTGGATTTAGTGCACCTAATGACGAGGTGAAAGTGACCTCGAAAAGTTGGGCTTTTTGTACGTTTCTGCACTACTTGGTTTTTTATTATTATTTTTGCTACCTGGAAGTGTCTCGTGCTGCGCGACATGAATTCTTTGGTGTAGGGGTTGTGACGTCAAGGTTTACTGGGATGACGTCAATGTCTGCAGGAGTGATATCGAGATTTACTGGAGTCATTGGCAGTACGTCAGGTTACTTGAGGAACATTGAGGTGTAGTGCGGCGATGTCAAAGTTTACTTAATTGGGGCCTGGAAGTGACTCAATTGATGTAAACATCAAAGAAATGGGTTTTTGCTCGTTAATTTCAACATCTAATTTTACGCAGATGTACCATCTAAGATTTTTCAACATGTATTCAGTTTCAGGATCCGTTAGTGAAATCCATCCTTTGTACATGGAATCTTTGTTAGAAATAGGGAACCTATCCCATTAAATATTTAAACCTTTTGGAAGGAGTCCAGACATACTCCCCAAATGCGTTAATTCCCCGGAATGACGCCAATTTTTACTTAAGAATGAATTCCCCCGTAGTGATGTCAAGGTTCGCTTGAGCAGGTGGGGCTCCTGTTCATCCGACGGCGCTGATTTTATAGGGAGGATATGGGAAAATCTCCATTTTCTTGAGAGCCACAGAGCCCAGATTCGATAATTTAATTAAGGGACTACTCAGTTATGCCTCGATGGAGCAACCAGCATTGTTCACACAGTGTTGGGCTTTGGAAAGTTCCGCATCTGTTACTGCTCTAGTAACCAAAGACTTGCGAATTAAACAGTGGCATGAATCCATCATTGTAGAAACTACTCTCAATGGAAGTTTTTCCTTCGCAATCTCCATGAAACACATTATCGGATTTAAAAAAAAACGATAGGGTAAAGTGTGGAACAAACACATGCTCACTTGCATGGGAGCTAGTGATACAAATGCCATCTTCAAAGCTGCTGCCATGGCCAATGGCAAAGTTGTTTTCAGTAGCATTTATGGTATGTTCCCCATGTTAACGCATTTGATGAGCAGAAACTTAAAACATAACAATCTCATGGATCACGGAAGATTATTACTGCCCTAATTTATTGTTAGATATATATTGAAAAGGAATTCCAAACTGCCTCATCCTGGCTGGTACACACATCTCTGAAATATGTTGCAAAAAATTTTCTCGAAGTTAAAACAGAGTGGAACCAAGTTTAAAATTGAAGTAAAGTATGTCTTGACTCATTCCAGAGAGTTTAAAAATTTGATGGGATAGGTTCCCTATTTCAAACAAAGATTCCAAGTACAAAGGATGGATTTCACTAACGGATCCTGAAGCTGAATACATGTTGAAAAATCTTAGATGGTACATCTGCGAAAAATTAGATGTTGAAATTAACGAGCACAAACCCATTTCTTTGATGTTATTAAATTATCCTAGTTATTTGCACCCATTTCGTCCTGCTACACATCTTGAATGTCAGACTTTGTTACTTTTAGATCCTTATTGGGTCAGGTTATTAGACAGATGGCAAAATATTTCTTGCTGAAGATTTTCTAATTCCTAAAGAAACAGATCTTGTGTTTGGATTACAAATCGACATGAAAAACGGAGAACTGATCGTGGAAAAAAATCCGTGGAAATGTTTCTAAAACAACATCATAGCTGGTGGTCAACAGCATGCGGGGAGATATGGTGTTTGGAGTTTATTGGTATTCCAAGACTTGAAAGAAACGTCGTGTGTGCCCGAAGTTAAAGCATATTATACCACGCTTAAAAAAAAACTCGTGTCATATAACAAAACAATGGTCTTTCTAGCATAAAACCTCAATCTTTGGCAAGTGAATGCCAATAATCACCCCAATTTGGGGCGATATGAAACCGAAGAAGAAGGGAGGATGCATGGTTAAAAAAAGATAGTTTGAAAGGAACAGAACTAGAAAAAAAGATTAGCTAAAGGGTAATGATATGTGATAACACGGATCTGTACCATCGATGAGTAAAGAGGTTTCTCTGAAAGTTTGGAAGATATCAGCCAGAAGATAAACATTGACCATCTGTTATACTCAGTCATACGATTAAAAAACCTTCTCCTTTAACAAACTCCATACCAACATAGCATGATTGTTGAGATATATTTGCTGGAGAGAAGAACATCTTTTTGGCGGGAAATTTCAATTCTTCAAACACGTTTATTGACTGAACATACTCGTATGGATAAGAACCTTTCGACATCAATACTCCCGAAATTAAGTGCTTATCTGCTTCGGGTTCAACCCAAGTCTAGCAGTTTTAGTGATGTGGTAGGCTCTCTATTTCTTATGGTTTTTATCAAAAGTTTCCAGGAACGAAAACTCAAAATTGAAACTGTTTAAAAATCGCAGTCTCACCGGAAATAAATCACCGTTTCCCTGTAGAAAAGAATTATCGCGTGGTGGTCATGCTTAAGAAATGTTCATTGTTTCTAGCAATGACATCGACTCCGCACAGGAATACTTCCACCTCTGAAATGAGTAAATCCATATCGAAAACTTCCCAGATGAATGAAATAGAAGTTGCATTCCTAGCATCAAGATTACACTGCACATGCGAAGCACCTACGAACTTTTCTGTTAAGGTGCAGTAGTCTCTCACTTTATCTCCGTTGATTATTATGGCTTTGCTGCAGTAGACACAAGTATCGGCTAACGAAAATCTATTCCGTGTTATGGACTCCATTTCAGGGGTTTCGGTCAACATACTATATCTGCAAATTTATCCATTTCAGTATTACGCATCCATAAAATGTGTCCACTGTTTCATTGCCAAGACATAATTTTTGGCTCACAATGTTGTTTTCTGGTCCTATTACCACGTACACAATGATGTTACCACGAACATGATATTACAATGATACACGGACACGTACATACAATGATATTACCACGTACACTCGATGTTGGATTCGAACAAAGAGTATGTATGGGTCGAAACATGCATAAAAAATAGGCTCAAATCACCTACTGACAGTGATTGCACGTCTGTCGCGATGGAATTTTAGAGTGTTGGAAACGAGTAGTAAGAAGGTAAGTACTTATGCTCTGTCGAGTCTCACGCAGTTACTTTTAAGGTCTACCATCGAGTATTCCTTAGCAAAAGTTGCCAAGCAGTAATCACAGTAGAATTTCGACGAGCTCCAACACCTCGAAACTGAAGCAACATAATAAAATTGGAGATACTACAGTAATGTGTATTTCCTTCATCGTTCTCAAGTAGGTACAAGTCGATTACTACTCTTATCATATTTTTAATAACTGGTAGTGGATTGTAATCCTAACGAATCCTTGTATAAAATGATGTTAATAGCTAGGTTGTTTGCTTGTTCACTTGTTCGATTTGATTTAAAGTCACAGGGAATTTTACATGGAATGATCTATTGAATTCAAAAAAGGTTCGTAATATTTGACGTCAGTTTGTAACAGTTTATTTTCTAACTAAAACTGAATACAGAAATCATTTCCGTCAGAATGATTCATATTAATAATAGTTTCACTCTTGTGTTTAAAGCCTTTAGCAAGGATATGAATGAACTATGAAAAATTATTGATTTCTGCAACTTTTACTAATACAGCGAACACTCGTGAGATGACCCGGCCACTACATTTTTTTGCGAATGTTCCGATGGATCCTAGAATTTTTAAGTAAGCTTTAGATAAAACTTCTGAAACTTTGGATTCATTGTATATGGGAAAAAGAAGGACTAGAAACCGAATCTTACGATGCTAGAAATCCCGGATAAAGTTAAAGGCTAAACCCTACTGAATTTTACAATTTGTTAGTTGATCGAAGCAAGAACGAGTAAAAAAAACGAGTAGACCATGAAGTAGCGGAGCAAATAAAATGGGTAGCATGGTGGATTTCCCTGATGTACTCTCGGCGCGTATCATCATACACTTAAGTGCTTCACACCTCACCTTCCGTTATTTTATTTTTCAATTCGTATTAGAAGGTGACACATTTGTGTCGAAGATCCGATAAATTTTTGGAAAGATGACCGAGCCGATCACACTGCCTTTAAACACTTTTTCATAGCTGGCATTTTGAAATCATTTTCTTTTTGGGGGTTTTTTCCAGAAAGAAAAATAATTGTCTTTCTTTTTATTATATACAAAAACATGTATACAGAAAACCTTAAAAACCTCTAAAACGAGCTCCATTTTTTAAACCATGATTGAATCTGGACTGAAACTCGAATGAGGAGCTCCCCATTCACAGGAAAAAATTACCCACGATGCATCATACCACGACATAAAATTTAGAAATAGCACCGGGAAATACTCCGCCCTCTTTTAACGTGATTGGCTCTCGAATAGGACATTCCCAACTCTCAATGATTGGATTGGCTATCGATCTGAGTTTTTCCCATGCCATCAAGGTTTACTACAGCAGCGTATTCCCCACTCTGTGTGACTTTGTTGGCTGTAGAGCTGGGTTTCCTCACGGTATCATTTCTATAAATAGCATGAGATTCCCTAGATTTTCTATTTTCCATGAACAGTATTTGATCTCGTGCAGGAAACTCATCACTATCTGGGGCTCTCGTGCCAACAGGGGTTCCTCTGTCCTCCCTACACAAGGTCCAGCACGAATGGATGAAGCCAGTCCAGGAGCTACTCCTGCTCAAGTGAGCTTTGACATGACTCAAGGGAAAGATGAAATAATCCTCTTCTGAAATTAATCTTGGCGTAATTCCGGGGGAATCCAACTCTGGTAAACTTCGACTCACTGCAACGTAATTCAAGGACATCACTCAAATAAACCATAACAGCATTCAAGTAAACCTTTATGTCACTATAAACCTGGACATCATCCCAATACGTATCGATGTTCCTCGCTTAAATCTTGACGTAATTTCTGGCACTCATGCAAACCCTGACGTCAATCCAGTAACTTTGACTTCACAACCCCCTACAGACAAGAATTCAAATCTCGTAGCAAAAGCCGCTGCCAGTTAGCAAAAGCGCATGATTAAAGAAAACATCCTCACTCGTTACACTTGATTAGGAGGTAGCATGGTACACTTTCTTGCTAGCAGGAGGCAGGGAGGTACCTTTTACTATCGGTTCTGTCTGTCAATGAGCCCTGGCCCATCCCACATTTTCCTATACTGCACTCAATTAAGCCTTGACGTGACCTCAGTAAATTTTGATATCATGCCAGTACATCTCGATATCCTTCGAATAAACCTTGACATCATTCCGATAAATCAGCTAACCTTGGCATCACTCCGATAAACCTAGACATCAATCGTGTAAACCTAGATGTCACTCCAGTAAACCATATGACGTCACTTCTGGGCGAGTAAGTGACTCAATATCGCATTTACCCATTACTCACAGCTTACCTTAAGACAGCATAAATTAGGAAAATAATTATTATGCAGCATCCTACGATGCATAGGAAAGGAATAATTATTCCGCATGTTATCACGATTGCCCCTATAATATATTTTGTAACGTCCTCTGAAAAAAAAACGAAAGGTTTCATAAGGTTTAGATACGAATATTTAAGCGAATATTTATGAATAATATTCAAACAAATATGTAGAATCCAAATTTGACTTAAGTAGGAAAGGAGTTTAAGCTGCGGACCAACTTGTCCGAAATGCTCAATGAAACAAAATGCCAAACGACAGTATTTCAGCCGTTAATCGATACAGCCCCTTAACCAGCCTCTCTACAATAAAAGAATAACTATTTACAATCATTAAAAACGAACACTTAACTTCGATTTAAAGCCACCAAAATATTTATATTTAAACATTCTTTACCTACGTTACAACAGGTCTTCAGGGACCTGAAACAACATGAAAAATTATTCCCAGTAGTCAGCATCGTTGTCTACTAGCCACGTAAACACCGGATCTAATCCCACGTCCGACTTAGAAGCAAAAATAGTGTAAAATTCGTCTGATGATGCGGAAAATACATGACAAAGTTGTCTAAATTTAAATCGAACTTTACTTTGTGTTTGTAATGATTGTAAATCAGGGCTGTCAACGTTTCACCTGCGAGCCACATGCAGCTCCTCCTCTCCCTCCCCGAATCGTTACTTTGTGGCCCGTGTGTACTGCTCAAAATATTGTCAATTCGGCCCCTTACTCCTACTGAGTGAACGGTGTTTCAACGCAACACGATCTTAGGAAAATCTGACCGTTTAATAATATTTAAAATAAAAACTGACGTATTCATTAGTTACAGGAAAGAAATTTAAAAAAATGTAGCTGTTGTGCATGAAATATGCATAGGTAATAGCCACAATTTTGGAAAAGTATGACTATAAGGTATTTATGACCGTAAATTTATTTTTTCACCTAGTCTGCAATCTTTTTCTTTTGGTTAATTGTTGCAAAGGTAAAGGGTGTGTCAAGTTTTGGCAGCTTGTTTAATGTTGCGTGTTCGGTTTAGGTATAAAATTGTAGGTTACTTGGTTATTATTTTGTATTCGGCTGCGTGAAATTGTGTAAGATGCAACCGGACTTGGGTTTTGTGATTGTGTTCAATGATTCCAACTATAAATGTCTTAGCCAAGTAAGCTTGGACGCTGTAAGGTAAGTAACGTGAAGGACGAACAAGTCAACCGTTTTGGAATGTTCAGTGCTGGTGAACTACAACAAGCTTAAAAGCTCAGTGTTAGTAGTTAGTTCAGTGAAAACTCTGCATACTATTGTTTGAAAAAATTTAATCCTTGATAGTTGCTGATGCAGCAACTGTAAATAAAAGCAATGTCAACCATTTTCCAAGCATTGAGGTAGCTTTAATTTGTAACAAGGTATTTCATTACCGTACAAGATTAAGTTTTAGTTACGCAGTCTTTTTCATTAATTGTTAGGTTTATGCCATGAAAACTGCAGTGCGATAGTTAAATAATACTCATATACGAAATCACCTTAACAAGTAGGCCATTGTTTAGTGTGAATTAAGTTTTGTTGCTGTATTTTAGGTATTTGTTTCTGTATTTTAAAGGGTTTTAATCTTGAACGAAAGGTTCGTAGACATCCGCCCTCATGTCAGCCCCCTTGTTTCACACGCTCTTCGACTAATTCATTTTGAACTAAGTCCAGTTATGTGAATGATAAGCTATTGTTACATACGTAATGTACCAAAAACGAGGCTGGAATGATTAGGTTTAAGGTAGTCGGGCTGGTGACCCAGTAGGGTTAAGCTCGTTAATAAATCAAATCAAATCAAATCAAATCGAAATAAGGTGGGTGACTGCCTGGGAATACGGGTGCTGCAGACAAAGGACCTTAGGCTTCGTCGGGCAGATGACCCGGAAGGAGGTTACGCTCGCTAAAACTGTTTGAAGCCTTTGAAATCAGGTTATCAGACTGACAAATTGTTTAAAAGTCATTCGGAATATACTTAGCAGCTAAACCATCGTTGAAAAGTGATACAATGTGGGATATGTCGTACGACATTCAAACAATGAAAACTGCAAAAGTATGGTTGTAACTAATTAAATTAACTGGCCAAAAAACGGCTATGCCGTTTCTGAAAAAAAAAACATTAGAGCTCGTATCCTTATGGAACTCATATCTGTGAAAGCACACAAATAAAACGGATTAGGGTTCACTCGAAGGAAATAAGGTAGGCTATAATTCAGACTCCACTTCCAGGGAACAATGATTGTTTTTATTCCTTAGTAATATCAGAAAGCGAACGCATTTTATTTTTTAAATTGCGTCATGTCAGTGAGTGAGTGTGTGGGTGTGTGTGTTTAATTTGTGTATTATGCAGACGTTTTATAATTTTGGGATTTGTTTTGTTTTGGTTTGTTCCATTGAATTGGAGTTCAAATTATAGCTAGCTTCGTTCAATTGAACTCTAATCTGTTTTTATTTGTGTGCTTTCACAGATGTGACTTCCATAAGGAGACGAGTTCTCATGTTATTTTTTCTAAACGGTAAATCCGTTTTTATTCAGTTAATTTGTTGGCTTTTGTGCTTCTTTTTTACTGCATTGGTGTGGCCTGCTTTATCATGTGACGTCCAGTCTCAGCTCAATTTGTTTGTAAAAAATGGGCATTAGAATTGCATATTTATGTCCATGCTCCGTCCATGCTTTGGCACAAGTCTGTTACTTGACGGGATCACAATAACGTGTGTCTAGATTTAGCGTGGTCAGTTCGCAGTTGAGTGCTAGTTGATTCCTCAGAGTTGAAAGGAGTTGTACTAACCGCGGTAAACAATCGAGGACTACAATTTCGAGACAATTCACCTGGCCTCCCGAAGCCCCATTGAAGAACTTATCACCCAGTTTCGACGATCTCAGTACTAAACAACAATGCTTGTAACAATGCAACAAGTTTGATACCGTAATCCCAGGCCTGGAGGACTGAGATTTACATCACAGGCCTGGAGTACTGAGATCGACAAAGGGCCAACACGAGTATAACAAAGAAAGAATCGTGCTGACGTTCTTTTGCTCAGAAAGCTTTACAATGCGCCTGTGCGTGCAATAATGTTTAAACAAAAAACGAATCCTAATGCCGATTTTCTCCTTTAGCGAACAAGGACAATGTTTGCAATAACACCGACACTGAATGCGCTTTTCAATTGTTACGCGACTTGGTGATAACCTATTTTTATTACCCGTTTTCCTCGTACTGAGCTTAACAATGGCTCGGCCTGGTCTGTGGGTTCTCGGAAAGCGGGTAAAACCTATGCTTAACACTTCATTCAGTCATGTCAGCAGCCCAATTTTGAGGCGTTAAGGCCTCAAGACTATAAACTTAGTGCACTAAGGTTTAAAACTGTAACATTTGCGCGAAAACCAGGATCGTTTAACTTAGGTTCTCGACAACGATTTAATCTTTCTCTAGTCGACAATGCTAACTCAAACTACATTAGAAAACAAAAAACCAACTCGTTTAAGGTTAAGGTAAGGTTTAACTGAAGAACCCAGAAATCAATGCTGCAACACGTAACAATGGGGCAACAATAGGCAAGGCGCACAAGATCGGATTACAGCTCCCTCGAACAAGATGTAACGATGATACTTTAGCGCTGGGATAGTAACATTGTAGTTGTAACTCAAACAGTTACTACTACAATGTTACTATCTCCCCGCCAAAGTATCATCGTTATATCTTGTTCGAGGGAGCTGTAATCCGATCATGTGCGCCTCGCCTATTGTTGCCCCATTGTTACGTGTTGCAGCATTGAATTCTGGGGTCTCTACTCCTCTTCCCGTACATTTTTAGAAAATTCTCGTGCGCAAACGCACTATAATAAGCACAGCCGTACCAGCAGTTAGATCCCATTAAAAGGCTAGCCATGTTAGACCCAACCAGACATGTTCTTGTTAATGCCTACAGATAGTACAAAACGTTTTTTCAGGATTTTCCAAACTGGGACAGCCCTTGCAGCAAAGAAGTTTCTACCTCATTCCAGCCTCGTTTTTGGAACATTACGTATGCAACAATAGCTTATCATTCACATAACCGGACTTTTAGTCGAAGAGCGTGTGAAACAAGGTGGCTGACGTGAGAGCGGATGTCTACGAACCTTTCGTTCAAGATTGAAACCCTTTAAATCCCATACCAAACATGCATAAAATAAATAAAATCGGACCTCTGAGACTTTCATCACCATCGTCGTTATACGACTGATACTCCGATACCTCTTCTACGTATTCGGGGTAAATTTTGTGCTGATAACTGTAGTCTCTATAAACTCTTCTGCTCTGGTTCATGCATAACATTTGCTGCACTGCTGGAGGTTGGCAAGAACAAGTTCCGTTGGACACTTGCACACACTTGTGTCCATTTTTAGAGCACTCGTTGTCAGTCTTGCAATATCCCAGCAAATCTTTATGATAAAAAAAAACACAAAAAAGGAACATAAAAAACCATCAAGATTGTAATAAAATTCAATGAGAAGTAAAGAAAAAGTTTAAAAATGGAGGTTTTCTATTCTGACGAGCAAATACACATGGTGTCCGTAAATTAATCTCCCTAAAACATAGGAGAGTAAAAAAATGAGAGCAATCATAATGCGATTTCGTCCACTGGAAAGAACAACTCAAAAAGGTTTTACTCTACTTACTGCATGCAAAATATCTAGCCGATATTTAATTCTCCCATAAATGTTGTAGAGTATCCCGGGCACGCAGCTCCGTTTCATCAGAAGCCATGGTTTTATTCAGTGCGTCTTTATATACTCCGCAGAAATAACTACAGGGGAAGACGGAATGAGAAGGATAGAGGGGGTATCAACCCTGGAAAATTTTCGTAACCATTTTTACCTCAAAACCCGCCTCCCCTATTTTGGAAAGTTGTAAATTTTTGCAGCAATTTTCACATGCGTGTCATTTTTAACAGGCACGTGATTCAATTTTTAACCCCTTCCCCCCCCCCCATTTTACTCTATAATTTTTCAGAGAAGAAGTTTTTTTCCACCAAATTCCTCCCCTCCCCCTACTTTTTGCAGACCTTTCGCCATCATTTTAAAACAAACATTTCTCAAATATTTATGTTTTGGCTTAATTTTTTTTGCTATCATTTTCCACAAACCTTCAATTTTTATCACCTCATTATGACGAAGTTACGAAGTTATTACGGGAATGAACGAATTTGTTCAAATCGTAACCTGTATTTAGCGCTTACTTCAACCATATTATAAATTATACTTATATGCCAACTAACTTGGTTTCTGGGACGGGTTGTCAATTGTTTCCCCCACCCCACTCTCTTAGGCCACAGTCTGAGACCACAACAATAAATGAACGAACATTTTTGCTTTGTATTATCTTACTCCCTATCTATAGGCATTCTCCCCCACGTAACCCGACGACGCGGACTCCTTGCCTCCTTTTGTATACTGGTTAATCAGTTGTCTTCGATAAAGAACGCAAGAATGCAACAAAAAATCCTAAAATGTAGCCAATGCTGATGTATTTTTTTTTCTAATTACCGAAATGTCTACCGTAATTTTGAATGCTTTTTTTTTTATACTCAATGAACCGTGGATTACCTTGAGTACATCCCGCTTGCTAGAGGAGCGGGGTATAATCGACCTAGTGTAGTATTGTCACCTAATTATACATCGGGATATAATCGGGGTGATATATCCCGGGACCTTTTCAAAAATCTAAAAGGCTGATGCAGTAAAAATTAAAATTAATTATTTCAGTAGATCGCCGAAGCAAAATTATAAGACACTAGCGTCGAAAATTATAAATTGTGATTTTAAAATACGAGAATCATGCCGGTTTGTGATGATACAATTAATGCGTTCATGCTGGATTGTCTATTACACACAATGCCAACTGAGACAGTAGCTGCGTGTTTCGCTGCGAGGAACGAAGTTACTGTCTCAGTTGGCCTTGACTATTATAACTCCACGGATGCGATCGACGCATAGCTGTTAAGGCAGGCAGTATGTTGCCTTAAAACAGACGCTAACTGCTAGTGAATGGCCGCGGATTTTGATTCGTATATACATTGCCTGGAAAACTCGACGTATTCATTGTGATTTTCATATTTTAACATCACTTTATAATTTTCTTTTGGTATTATCTTATAATTTTTCTTCAACGATCTATAGGCATAAATAATCTTAATTTTTAAAGTATTATTCTTTAAAATTTTTCATGTCATGGTAATTATTAGCAAACGATTGAAAATTAAAACAGCACACACAGAGGACCACCTCTCGGCGGATTTCAGCAATGAGTGGTTGATGCGGCGTGTTTACCGGTAGGAAGTCGCCGATCCAGCATCATCTATGACGTCTCATTGGAGACAAATAATTTTATGAACTGATAAATTGGTAAGCTAATAAAAAGTAGCATTACGTTATGTAAGCCTTATGTAAGCCTTATGTAAGCCTCAGGATGAACTTCCGTGTTAAACGTCAAACTTTGAACTCCTATAGTTTCGCCCAAAATTTACATAGACCAACGAAATTCGGTATTTGGGGTCGTGTCATAACTATTTCACCGCATTACAAATTTTAATGACAACAATTGAACCGTTCAGCGTCCACAGCATGGTCATTTCTTGTTGTTGTTGTTGTTCTTCTTGTTGTTCTTGTTGTTGTTGTTGTTGGGACTCTTTGCTCTGACCTGGAGATCGAACCACTGAACCGATTTTCAAGTTCTATAGCTTAAAACGTAGGTATGGACAAGGCCTAGGGCCTTTCGCAGGCTATTTTAATACAACTACAATATTCTTGACACGGAAAGCCAAATGGGCTAAAACATTTGCTCTCTCCTACAGACCGAACCAATAAACCGATTTTCAATTTATATCGCTTAAAATGTAGGTATTAACACCGACCAGGGCCTTTTGAACCCAATTTTGATGTGACTGCAGTATTCTAGTCGGCAGAGCAATTATTATTGCAGAGCAGTGGGCAGAAATCATTAATGTGCTCTTTGCCCTCACTTGGAGGTCGAACCACTGAACCAAATTTAGAGTTCTATAGCTTAAAACGAAGGTGTGGACAAGGCCTAGAGTCTTTCGCATGCTATTTTAATGTGACTACAATATTCTTGACATGGAAAGCCAAATGGGCTAGAAATTTTGCTCTTACCAAGAGATCGAACCAATGAACCGATTTTCAATTTGTATAGCTTAAAATGTAGGTATTAACACCGACCAGGGCCTTTTAAACCCAATTTTGATGTAACTACAGTATTCTAGTCGGCAGAGCAATTATTATAGTAGAGCACTGGGCAAAAATCATTAATGTTGCTGTTGGGACTCTTTGCCCTCACCTGGAGATCGAACCACTGAACCGATTTTAGAGTTCTATAGCTTAAAAAGTAGGTATGAACAAGGCCTAGGGTCTTTCGCATGCTATTTTAATGTACTACAATATTCTTGACACGGAAAGCTAAATGGGCTAGAAATTTTGCCCTTACCTAGAGATCGAACCAATGAACCGATTTTCTATTTGTATCGATTTTCATGCGACTGCAGTATTCTGGTCAGTAGAACAATTATTATTGTAGAGCACTGGGTAGAAATAATTAAGTGGAGTAACACATTTTTGCAGAAATTTTGCAGAAAACATAAATTTGGTACAGAAGTCTTTCTTAACAGTAAAAATCGAACCAGCCATGGACCCCTATGAAATACCCCAAAGTGCCTTCAGTGCCCCCCCTCCCGCCCCAGTACACCCCCCCCCCCATGTGATGCCTCCCAGGGGTTTAGGCAACAAATTCTTACAGATCAAGCTAAAAACATGAAATTGGGTGCA
>JAHWFP010265489.1:27135-44012 GCA_023313725.1 Lithobius niger | reverse complement strand
TCCAGCGACCCAAAAAACAAGCTGGAGCTTCTTTTACACGTATTAGTGCGACGCTGATGGCTTACATGTCTTTTTCCAATATCTGTTCCTTTAAAGCTTTAAGTTTTTTAAGGCTTACATCCGTATTTTATACGCTTAAGCGTTTTTTAATACTAATAAATATTAATAATAACACGAAGAATGTTTAGTCCTTTTGTTGTTATTTATTTTGAATTGGGATATACTCCTTCTAGCTCTTGTGGATAATACGGCTAAAAATGTTTTTGAACTTAGCCTGTAATCTGACTAAAACTAACTCATGCTAATTAATTTGAAATTATATCTCTTGCGCTACACGCTCGGGATATAATTGCAAAACAATTAGTATTCGTTAGTTTTAATGTCAGGTTAAAATAATAGTAGCCGTATTATCCACAAAAGCTCTAGGGCTAGTACTACTGAAAATACCACTGACAATTAACCACACGTAGTATTTATCATTTAATATTTTCTTCCTGTTCCCTATATCTTGTTTTTTTTTAATGCAACATGGTATTCTCGTTGCAAATACTACTCGAGCCTAGTTTAAGTCTGCCTTGTTAGCAGAATTATCACCTATTGGGGGATTCCTAGTGTAATTTCACCATTCGAGTTATTTCACATGAAAGAAACTGAAAATTCTCTGTTTATTGTTACTTCCTACCTAGAAGCAAGATAAATTAGTTAGGATTTTCATAAGGATAAATGGGTTAGCCGTTCTACTTGAATAGTTGAGCAATAGCGACTAACAGAAATTAAAATAGTCATCCAGGAAGTTCAGATAATTTTCTACGTAACCCCATCCATACATGATGAAGTAAGCCTATGCAAGGAGTGTTCCTTCGAACCCAAGCACAGAGATCAAAGTACAACCGAGTATTTAGGGACTAAGACTCCCTGCCTATAGTTTGTTCTGTATTCTATACGCAGAAATGTATGACCCCACGTTTCCTTACTCTATAAGAGCCATAAACTTGTAACCCCCCACTCGGAGATTCTAGCGGTAACTGCGTAGACTCTACAACTCTGATATCCACATGTTTCGCACTCGTAGTGCTAGTAAACGTGGCGTTATGCAGTCAGTTTTCTGCAAACATAATGTGGAACAAACTATAGACGCCGTGCATCGAAACGAGCCACTGACATGTGTAGATGGGACTTTAAAAAACAGTTTAGAAGGAATAAAGGTAAGTAAATGATTGAATAGTGTCCTAACTTATGACCATTTTAAACAGTACAGCTATTTGGAAATTTATCTGTCAAAACTTACTTTCTTCCAAAGGTGACGAACATATCAGACCGAATAAGACAATCGCCAAAAACAGGCGCATCGGTGAGAATTCCTGGCGAATAAATACATGTAATTTTCCTTTGCTGAAGCACCACCAACTCTGGCATCAGGAGAAACAGTGATCTTACGATCTACAATGAGACAGCCTGGAATGAAAATAATAATTCTAATAATAGGGCACTGAAGTAATGATTCACATAATAGAGACTTGTGTCGACCAATTATTAGCGTATAGGAGCTGTGAACATTTAAACTATAAATTCGTAGTTTCATGGGATCAGCTCCTCCTTATGCTAGTTGTTCAGCCAATACTCAAAGCCAGGGCTACTGTTACGGAATCACGTACTGCGCAAATTATAAAAGAATCACGACTCCGGATGTAGCAAGCAAGTATTGCAATCAGCCGATGCTGTTCTTCAGGTAATTATTAGAAACTGGTGAAGTTAAAAAAAAAGACTAAATAAACTTACCCGCGTAGCCACGGTGGCTAAAAAATTCTAAAATGTTATACGATTAAGTATTCATTATATACGATGCTTCTTTTCTTACGGATAACAAAGTGTTAGTTTTAAGCAACGAGAAAAAATCTGTTCCTGAAATTCCAGAAAGCGCCATTACACGTGAAACGTTTATTCTTAAAAATGTCTTGGCAGGGCCCAAAAATTAATTTTATCCTATGGTTTTGCTGGTTTAGGAATTGCATATTCCAAAACTACATCGTTTTTAGTTGTGGGAATTTTGAGAATTTGTTTTACTGATCTTAAATTTCATTGCCCTTAAAATCTCATTTTTTTTTTGGGGGGGGGGGGTGCGTGGACTATTAGTGAGGTTTCAGGTTTCAGTGAAATGTAAGCATTACACAAACCCGTTGACTCTTCACTCAATTCATGTATAATAGGTTATATCAGACACATATAACATAAAACTTCATGGACTAGCTAGAATATATACTACAGGTCCATGGCCAAGAGGGGAGATCTTGGGGACAATTGCCCCTCCAAAGAAGGCGTAAAAGGGCATAAAATGTGTTAAATAAAGCCAAGAACCTTTTTTTGTATGACTTTTATGATTTATCAGTTTTATTTTTCTTCCCATTAAAAGTTTAAGATTGTCAAAATAAGATCGTATTTATCAAACACACCTGTTCCGTATTTTCTAGTTGATAAGTTACATGGTTTATAACTTTCACTACTTTTACCTACCTTTCAGTAATTCGGGAACATTTTGTGTCCTAAATAACGATTTTTGTGTGATATATGATGACTCCACACCAAAAGTAAGCCACCAACTCTAAACCTCTTTCTAATTCTAAGTATATTTAACTAACTATTTCGGTGGTAATTCTCCGACTGATATGAGCCAACATTTTTGCTACAACACGACGCCACCGTGCGCAATGGTGCTAAGCATGTTAACGCCAAATGTTCATCATCAGGCATAGCTTTAGGAATTGACGTTTCTTGCAAATTAAATTTAAAACCGAGGAATAACGTGCTTGGCGATAAACCATCTGTTATATTACAATAGCATTAACCACTCTGGCAAAGCAAATATAAAACCGTGCAATAACATGCTTGGCAAGAAACCTGTTGTCTTATTGACAATAGCATTAAGCACTATCTGTGTTTGCTGTAAACCATTGGGCCATTTCCTACGATTTCTATTTTCTGTGTTTACACCCATAGCTAGTAACTTAGTTAATTATCTTTTAATTCTCTCACTGTAGTTAATTTGAGGGTGCCAAACTGAAATGAATGTGGGAATAATTCCCCATCGTGTACACATACTTGTCAGCAAATTCCCACGAAAATAGTTGCAATTGAAATGCCAATGAACGTGGTATACTGTGATGTGCAAAGACGTTATTTTGAAGTGCTCTTACTGCGTTAGGTGCCTCAGACTTTTTTAGAGGAACCAATTCCGTCCAGCAATAAAAGGAGTCAGTTGCCACTTGGTTCAATTAGAAACCTGGTTTACAACGTATCAGTTGGCCTATAATTTCCACCATGATATAATCGTACCTTGTATGCTCGTAACATACCAATATAGGGGCTTTACGACCTTCATTTACCGTACGCTGCTGGCAGATTTTACAGGTTTCAACATATCTAATAATGCCTCTACTAGCTTTACGCCACGTATGAATTCTGTAAAGCCATTTCAATTCGCAATATACACACCCAGGTAACCACCTACATAAAGCTTTAGGAACCAAGATTTGAACTTCGACTTGTCTAAAATGTTTTTATTTATATCAACGTAAACCTCATCGTCAGTTATAACTGCCTTGTTTTTGGAATGCTTGACGTTCTTTCTCAGGCTGGAAAATCGATCAAAACTTGTTCTTTTTAACTTTTTAGTGTAAGAAACAAAGTGCGAGTAAAAGCATTGTTCCTCGTAGCCTCCGCTATTTGTTGAATCAAAAACTGCTCAGCTTGGATTTGACTGCATAATTAGTGGTTATAAAACAACAACTAAGGTTACTGGTTCTGTTCATCAATCGCGGGTAGAAAATGGATTAGTGACGGGCATGTAACCCTTTTATCCTCCCTCATGCAAGGTACAATACCTGCAAATTCGTTAGACATTCCTTGGAAAAAGTACAGTGTTTCATACAACTGTGGCAGGTCAACAAGCCAACTAGCCATTCTACTCCACTAGGTTGCTACATTTAGTCACCATTACTGGGGATTTTTACTGCCTGTATGACACAGTATTTTTCCAACCTCGAAATATCATTGTCACCTTTTTAGTGAGTGACAAATTGCCGAATTTTATTTTTCCATAGTCCCCTAAGCGATACTCCCCTGGCATTAAATGCAGAGATGTTATGTCGTTGGTCTTCAGTTTATGTCACAGGATCCCTTTTACAGAGAACTGAGCCAAAAGAACGAAAGGACGCATCTGACCATGTTTCTCAAGGAAGATTGTGATCAGGAGTTGCCAAATTTGACGCGATCAGTAAAGCATTCTTTCAGTATTGAAGAGCTGTTTCTTCTTTAGCTATCAAAGAAAACTTTGTTTCCTGTCACTTAAGCACAAGAAAAAGATTACTCACAAGTTTACTGTAGTATGCTACTACTAGTATAAACTACTGCGACAGATGTGTGTGGAGAACCAGTACTCCTTTGTTGCAATCGACAAACAAATTTGGACGGACCATACCTTGATGGCACGGGATTCAACCCACCTTACGGCAAAAGGAAAGTCCATGCTTCAGATGGAATTGGTTAAAGTTCACTCCCCTTCGGAAAACCAACTAGTTTAAATGGGCAATTCCCACTGTGTGATTATAGTAAACCTTTTAGTTTGTCTAACCACGTTTGCATTCTACTGAATGCACCAAGCATAATACGAAATATTGGTTGTTTTAGGGATCTCATTGGGCGAAACCATTTTGATATTATTTTTGTGGTTGAGTCTTGGTTAACCATTGGTTTCACCGAACCTATGTTGGTAGATACTAAACTTTATAGTGTTATACGTCGTGACAGGGGCAGTAGAGGAGGGGGACTTCTGATTGTACATAGGGCTGGTATCCAACTTGTGGTGGAGAGGGTCTCAGTCGACGCAGAATGCATAACTGTTACACTCCCCCAAAACAAAATTAATTTTATTCTTGGGTATCTACCAAATAGTTTTGTGAAGGCTGACATATTGGCCATATGTGATTTTATTGTTGCTTCTGTCAACCCTGATCACTCAAATATTCTCCTGGGGGATTTCAACCTGTCCACAGTTGACTGGGAAAGTTATAGTGCCGGCGACAGCAACCACGAGTATTTTCTAGAACTTATTGCCCCATTAGGTCTGAACCAGCTGGTAGATAAACCAACTAGGGGGAACAATGTTTTGGACCTGGTTTTTACACATGAGGACCGTTTGATTTTTGGCCTTGAGGTTGGGGAGCACTTCGGTAATAGTGATCACTGTGTTGTGTGTTTTTCAGTAAATCTTGGTACTACTGGGGAAGGAAATTCACAACATTTACCAGATAACATCATTCATGGCAAAATTAACTACGATAGGCTTCGTGATTCCCTAGCAATTGTAAAGTGGGATGAGCTTGTTTTTGAAGGTCACCAGGATATGGAATTGGCGTGGACTTGCTTTCAGCAGATTCTATCTGGACATTTGAAACTAAGCCGTAGTGCTCCTGCACGACGCCTATACGGACGTGGTATTTTTCCTGCTCATATTTTGAAAATGAGCCGATTAAAACTTAAGTGTTGGCGCACCTACAAATCAAACAGGTGCCAACTGACATTAAAAGAATATAATTTAGCTCGGAAAAAGTATTCTGAGACTGTTGAGTCATGGTACAAATCCAGGGAAGTATCAGCAATACGAGAAGGGAATCAGGCTTCCCTATATAAACTCTACAGGAAATTAACCTCAACCTCACGGGCTCTGCCTCCCCTTAAGGATGGAGACTTCTTCATAACTGATAAGACATTAAAAGCAAATTTACTAAGTAATACTTTCGCCTCAAATATGATTGTTGATGATGGAAATCTTCCCACCCTTGATCAAGGAGTGTCCAGTATGACCGCCACGTGTCCTCAGGTTAACTTTCCACCCCACGTTGTTCTTCGAGCTCTTTCTAGGCTCAAACCAAGTAAGTCCTGCGGACCAGATGGAATCTCGGCATTTGTATTAAAGGAAGTAGCCAGTGTTATTTGCTACCCGCTATCTGCTCTGTTTTCGCGTTCTTTTGCCCTTGGAGTATTGCCCAAGGCCTGGTGCACTGCAAATGTGGTACCTGTTTTTAAAAAGGGTTCCCCCTCCGATCCCCAAAATTATAGACCAATTGCTCTTACATGTGTTACATGTAAGGTAATGGAGTCTGTTATTCGTGACACACTTCTTCAATTTCTTGGGGATAATTGCATAATTGCTCAAGACCAGTATGGGTTCCTACCCCAGAGATCTACTACTCATCAATTATTAATGGTCCTCGATAGATGGACCAGTGCCCTCGATATCGGTATTCGAACTGATAATATCTACTTTGATTTCAGAAAAGCTTTTGATCCGTAGTCCATCAGAAATTACTATTGAAGATAAGTAGCTGCGGTATCACTGGGAAATTATACAAATGGCTGTCGGCCTTTTTATCTAACCGGAATCAGCGGGTCATCATTGAATATACGGTTTCGTCATGGGTTCCAGTACCATGTGGTGTTCCTCAGGGTTCAGTTTTGGGACCACTGCTTTTCTTAATCTACATTAATGATTTAAATCTTTCAACTACAGATACCTTCGGCTTCAAATTCGCGGATGATCTCAAAATTGGCACGGAAAATTTAACCTTGTCTAGATCACAGGATCTACAGTCACAGATTCAAAAAGTGGTTGAATGGTCCACACTTTGGCACCGTTAGCTGTTCAAAAGTGTGTCACTTTCCAGGTGGGAAATTTTACCAGAGTTAATAAGTATAATCTTGAAAACGTGCTTCTTCCAACAGTTAATGAGATAAGGGACCTTGGGATCTGGTTCACTAGTAACTTAAAATCATCTACTCACTGTAAAAAGGTCTGCGACTCTGCTAATCGTCGTTCAGCTATTGTAAATCGATGTTTTATCTCTGGAAATTCTGTTACCAAGGTATGGGCTTTTAAGGTATTTGTTCGTCCCCTGCTGGAATATGCTACGCCAGTCTGGTCCCCATACCTGGTCCAGGACATTGATCGTCTCGAAAAGGTTCAGCGGAGGTTCACCAAGGGACTACCGGGCCTTCGGGAGGTCCCTTATGAAGAGCGATTGGAAAGGGTGGGCCTTGAACTGCTCGAGTTAAGAATAATCAAATTCGATTTAATTCTAACGTACAAGATCCTTCACGGTCTTATTGCCATTGACCTCCCCTTTTTTGATTTGGCGCAACGTGGAATTAATACGAGGGGCCACAAATGGAAACTTTCAACTCCTGTAGCACATTTAGACTGTCGCCGGAACTTCTTTTCAGTCAGGGTGGTAAGGCCTTGGAATTCCCTCAGTGATGAAACAGTGTCTGCATCCACTGTTCTAGATTTAGTGGACTGCTGCATACTAACGATTTGAAAAAATTCCTAAAACGTCCACTACCAGTGGCCAATGGTTGATTCTTGCTCAAATAAATTGGGAGCAATATAAGCGGACTCCCGTCCCTTTTGTTATCCCTCCACTTTACTAGTGGAAAATGTTATTGTTATTATTATTATTATTATGCAATGAAACGTCTTGACCATTTCCCAAGACCCAGTAGCCGTCAGCGAAGTAGGGTGTGGCCATTGCTTCAATAATTCCTTTTTCTTAGTTTGAAGCCTTACAACCATCTGGCATTACACAATAACCTAGCAGGTCTAGCCTCCAGAAATTAATTTTGCTAATGTTAAGGCATAACTCACTTTCTGACATAACTATCAAACACCCTCAGTGGTTTCATAATGCTCTTTTAGATTTTATTTTCAGAACTTGTCAGCAGAGAAAACTTGAATGCCTAGATCTTTTACATGTTTAAATAAACGTGCAATGCAACCACGAAAAGTTGCAGGATCATTCTTGAGCCCAAATTGGAGCCCGTAAGGTTTGCACGTCCTAAAAGGAGCCACAAATGCCGTCTCGAGCACATTCTGTGTACTAACTGCCCAAGGCACCTTTGCAATCCAGACATGAAAAGCTTCCACCATCCTTACTCCTCGAGACCAAAGTTTTGATAAAGCGTATACGTTTTCGAGAGTTCATCCACTGTTGCGGAAAATTCATTCACTAGATATTGATAACTATTGAGAGTCATATTCATATTATTATTCAGACTAGCTAGACGTTTTTAAGTTTGTATATTTCACTGATTTGCCTTGGCGGTGCCATGCGTTTTTAGTAAAAATTATATTGTACACCAGTTCAAACCTGAAAATTTACGCTCAAAATTACTGCTTGAATTAATAATAATATTAGCGGAAATGTATGGGACCTACATTAATATTATAGGGACTGTATGGGGCCTGTCTTGAATTTTGAAAGTAGCATCGATATAGCATGGCCACTCTACACAGCACTTACACGAATTCAGTAGATTTTGGGGACAAATTCAAAACCCATGTTAATTAAATCTTCTTTTAATGATATCAATGAAATGTAATCTGCTACCACTGTCCAACATGCTTTTGGCATATTCGTTCTAAAATTTCACCATAAAATAGGCACATGGTGCTGGTTCTTGGCTACTAGATCGATTCTTGCACCGTTTGTAAAAATGTCCGATTGTGCAGAATTGGGCCAGCAGCAGGCATTCGACTTTCGTCCGACTATCCTATGCGTTCTTTGGATTAATAACTCACCATGGTTTTGATTACCGTTGTTATGGTAACCATTCCCATTGCAATCACCCTACGTACCATGCTATGAATTTCGTGTATTGACTTGATCGTGAAACGCATTATGAGCTTTTTCATGGCTCGCTTTCTTCGGACAAAACTTTTTTCGTCCAAACTACATTACCACAACAGTCAGCTGAATATTTTGGGTCGTATTTCGGCGTGAAACTGACCCCATTTTTGTTACTATTTTGACTTTAAGCTTTAGCGTTTCTGCTATTTACTGTTCTTCACTGGTTAGAACCAATCAACAATCGTAACATTCAAATTCTCTGAATAAACACCTTTCATTCTAAATTCAGGTAAAGAACAAATTTAGTAGGAATCATGTGTGGTTGGTAGGTCACATTCAAGTTTCAATAATAGCAGACTGTTTTTTCTTGTGATTCTAATTTCTTGCCAGAATTTTCAATAATATTCACACACTTTTCATAATGTTTGGGGAAGCTTGAGTTTGGCTGCATCCATTGACTATGTATTTATTCAAAATACTGTGGCCCAGTGAATGTACTTAAAAATCACTGGAAAATCTAGTTTTGAAATGAGACCAGTTTGAAAAAAGTCTATAAGAAACAAACCATCGAGCGACTGCACCAGACAACCAGGAAGGAACTGTTTTATGAACCAAATTAATTTCTCAAACCTCCCTAATATTTGGTAAATATTCACATTTTTCAGTAAATGGAGCCGGGAAAATCTTGTCATACGACCCATTAAATGGCTCAACACCTCTTGCCTGAATTTCGGCATAGGAATTCCTAAATTTACTGAGCTGATTATAACTTGAACTCTCAATATTGATAGTGACCAAAAATTTTTTTTTCATATCTCATAGCAAATTAAGTTTTCTTTCAGTAGAGTCATCTGACAGTGTAGTACCAACAACGTTACGCATTGAAGAAGAAACAATAATGTTAGTATTTCCATTTTTAGGAATAGTTCCTACAAAAAGGGAAAAAAACTATACTCGTTACTCCAAGTTTTTCTAAATTTTGAAAAATGTTCAGATGGAGTTTGAACTTTTTGTACTTCACCAAATTCGTTAGAAGGTTAAGTTTCAAACTTATCAGTTTGTTTGAACTATGAACAAAAGCTGGTTTAATTCTGGGATATTCTGTATTTCTAGGATAAGCAGCAGGTTTGTGATTTCCAGGATTTAACTCAAGTTCATTAGCACAATTAGTGACAATATCGCCATCAATTTCCTCTTTCACACGAACGTCGTGCCGGCAAGACAAGTGATTTTGAAATTGCACCGCCAGCTGGCGTTTACATTCGCATTCCAGTTGTTCAAGTTCAGTCATCCTCAGATGCACATTTCTCTGGGGAGAAAATTCTTAAACCATATGTAAACATTCCAAGTGATAACGAACATTCTTGTTGACCGTTATTTGACATTTTTCGTGAAATCTTTCCAATTCTACTTGAATTTGAAAAAAAATTAAACTACGCTTGGCATATTTCTTGTTGACCTTGACGTACAACCTTAGTTTTAAAAGTAAACCGAGCTCTTCTGGTTTCCAAAAACGAAACAAAGGATTAGGAGAATTTTGTAGGTACAATTTTTAGAACTTTAGGATATTCAGAAAAAAAATGCCAAAATGCCAAAATAAAACTTGGGTAAAATAAAATAAATGCACCAGCACACAGTTGTCCTCTAATGTCAGTGATGTTAAATCCCAATAATTCTTAACTATGGGTAAACTGAAGTAGAAGAATAGTCACTAAGCTTCATGAATAGACCACCAGGCGTACTGGAGAACCATAGGCTGAAGAACACTAGGCTTATCAAAGAATACTAGGGATATGCGCTAGTTTAAATAAAATTATTAAAACACAAATGCGACATATTTTTCAGAAAAAAGGCTTGAAAAAGCGCTAAGCTCAGTTCTAAAGGACTGTAGAAATAGCCCTTGCGTTAGATTAAGTCATAACTAGTATACTTACTTGACGAAGCTTCCAGAAGCTGATTCTGAAGTTGGTGTCCCAACGGTCGATGTAGATTCCAGAAAAGTAGTGTTGATTACTGTTGAGTCCAGAAGGCGTTAGTTAGGCATAATTCACCACTTCCTAGGGCCACAGTCCAGGGAAGATGCAGGAATGGTTTACTCACTGTTCCATGTGGGTATTTCCCGATCAAGTAGACTCAAATTAATGACACCGGTCATAATGAGGAGAGGATAGAGCTGTGGCTGGGTTGGTACCCAGAGGTGAACTGACTGTCCAAAGCTTGGGATGCAGCTTAAGTATAGAAAGGTGTTTATAGTAGCCCACAGTAATCGGCACCACAGTCACTCGCCCTCACGAACACCCCACAGTGCCTCCTTCATCATAAACAATGGTATAAACACCACTAACCATAAGAATATAGCGTGACAGATGTTACAAGTTAATGTTATATACTTAGCTCTCTGAGCTACATTACACTTGTATGCAAGATGTAATTAGCTAGCATGCGTTAGGCTAGCATTAAATACATACGAATCCAAACCTATTGGCGTTGCCATTTGGACTTAAATGTCAGACTTCCTAAGTAGGGAATTGAACCCATGACCTTTAAAACCAAATGCTGAGGACCTACCACTGAATCCTTGAAGTATATCCATGTTTAAAGCTATCATGCCATTTATAATACATTAAGAAGCTCTGAAATAGCGTAAGTAATCACTGGCAATTAAGAGGGCTAATTCATACATTCGTGACATCATTATAAATGTCGAAACAATAGCTAGCATACTTGCCACACATACGATGAAAGCTACAGGTCTTTAAGTCTCCAGAAACAAAGTATAGTCTTTAAGTCTCCAGCATAAAGTTACAGTATTAACCACATTTCAAATCACTGGTGAACCACATACCATGATTCATAACCTCAGATACCTGGTCAAGAGTGTTACCGGGTAGGGTGTAACCCAGTGCACTACTCCTAGGTCCGATGGTAAAGTCCGACATTTGGGACCAGATACATGGTAGATGCCACCGAACTGACCAATCCACTAGTGCCTTTAAGGATGGCGAAATTTCAAGGATGTCAGTCAGTTTTGTTATAGCAAGTGGTATATAATTTGAAATTCTGAGCAATATTAGTATTCGAACATAGGGAGAATCAGTTAGTATATAATTTCTGTAGATGAAGAACAAAAAAAGCTCCTAGAATAAACCTCTAGGAAACCTCGTTGGCAACCTCACGTTCATAAGAGAGTTCAGAATCCATATCAACTTGTTTTGGTTATTGGGATTAAAATATGCTACCCTATTATTTATTTTGAAAGGAGACCTAACAATATTCAGTTTCCCTACTAGAACAAATTTCAGCTCGATCCTGAGTTGCTATACAAAAGCATACCCTCTAGAGTAGTATACACAAAGAGTTATAAAAGGTGCTTTCGGTGTTTGGTGGTGGTTGGCTGCCATTCATGACATACGGTACTGCACAGATACAGTCTCTATTTACAATATTTAAATGCTTCCAGTCATAGGTTATTCTCATGATAATGGCCGAAATCCTAAAATGGCGAACTAACAAGTTAAGGGCCGATTTCTGATCGGACAGTCTAGTGTCCACAACCCTTAGAATGACGTCTAACTAGCACATGCAAGTCCACATAGGACTTCGTGCCTTATACACGTAATAAAACACTAATAAATATATTATTTAAGAATATTATAGTTTTTCAGAAGCAAGCAAGTTAGGCATTTGTTTCTATGTTTGGGAATAGTTCCTAAAAAACTTGAATGCTATTTTCTCTACTCCTAGTTATTCTAAATTTTGAAAACTGTTCAGCTGGAATTTGAACTTTTTTCTTCTTCACCAACTTCGTTAGTAAAGTTACCATTTTCAAAATTACCAGTTTGATGGGGATGTACGTAAAAACAGCGTGGAAATAACTGCACACCACAATTCAGCGCCATCATAACAGCGAGACGACAGCACAACACACGACACAACAGCGCAACGACAAAATAGCTAGGGGTAAAACAGCGTGCGATAAAATAGCACTAAACGTTGTTAAAAAACAATGACTTTTCGATTATTATCAATGCTCTCCTCAGATCAGAGTACAAAGCGAGTTCTCCACAATTTCTAAACACCCATTTTTCATGTGGTAGTGAGGGAGGCGAGGGGGAGGGATAATTTGTTGCTTGCAGGTGCATGTTCTGCTCTTACTTCTTTAGGAAAAAAAGACAAGATAATTGGTGCTACTCACAGGCAGTTCTTCCAAACGCTGTGTAGGGAATATTATCCATTCCTACCCAGTTGTTGCATCAAGTAACAGTTTCGAGCCATTTAAACAATCTTTGGAGAGTAGTCGTTCAGAATACTGGCATAATATGCTACATACACTTTCCAGTTGCATACGACATAGCTGTAGCTACATAACATCATAATTAATTTAGGCCTGAGCCCAGAGTGGCTTCAGGTTTGTCCCTCCCCACCCTACTCGCAATATTTTATGTGGTCCAGAACTTATTGAAAGGTCACTAAATTAAAACGGTCATTGTCATTTACTTAAAAACTATAGCAATAATTTGGTTATGCAACGACAAGACGGTAACATATTGCAGCAATACTCACCAAGAGAATGAAAAATGGTTTATGTCCATGGCTCTATTGACATGACATTATATATGAAAACTGTATTCCATTAGTCACCGTTATTATTGTCTGTACGACAAGTGAATATAGCACTGTAAATACCAAAACGCCCACCAAAAACTCGGCAACCATTTAACACAAATGGTTGGGGATTTGGTCTAGGGTTTGAATGGAACCTGGGCTACAAGGTCATCTACCCTAAAATCTAAAGTGGCGAAAGGAAGTGGAAATGCATAAACTAAGCACAGTTCTGCACAGTTCCGCAAAGCTATAGTTAAGACATCTCCAATCAGGAAGATCACTGACGACAAGACGGTATTCATGTTGCAAAAAGGCTCACCAAGAGGATGAAAAAGGTTTTCTCTCCATGCACCGAGTTGACAATTTCCTAGACAACTACAAAACAGGATGTTCCTTTTCCTGATTATACTGCTGCACAAATATCAAAGCAAGTCCGTAGCTTGAAGCATCTGCTCAGACACATCATTGCATTCCTGAGTCCAAATCACCTTACCAGGCTCAGATTTACCTTACCCGGCACCGTTGAAGGCGAAATCAACAAACCTTGTATTAAGCTTGATGTATTAAAGTATCATGTTTACGAACATTCAAATCAGTTTTTATCGAGTTTATCAGTGTTTCGGTAACGAACGTTTATTTCCTAAACACAACTCAACTCCAACAAAATCTGATGCCGCAGTATTTTTCTCTGCGCTCTGGACTCCAATTCCAATTACGAGATCCGTGTTCCCGTTATCGGAAAAGGCTAAAAACTTCAGCAGCACTAAGTACCCATGCTTAAGTGCACATTAGGTTTCACCCCGATCTGATAATCGGTTTAAAATAAAATACCTGGTAACAACTAAATTTCAATTAGTTACGGCTTGTTGGGTTATTTTATTTTATTTTACAGTCTTCTGGTGGCTAGTACAATCGTTCCACCGAAATATGTGTCAGAAGCCATTAGGAAATAGGTTTCGACCACCATAGGCACATGCAATGATCAACAAATAGGAGGATTTACACGTAGTTGGATGGAGACATACAAATTACATAAATAAAAACTGGCAAAAGATACTACCAAGTTAAGAACGGTTTGGCCTTTCAAAACCAAAATATTCAAGTTAATATCTCCGACTAATATTTCAAAAATCAAAGAAAACATGGTTGTTGCTACTCTCGATACCATCGTTTAGTTCATTCTGTATTCAGTATTTAGTGCTGCATGTATGCGTTTTTTTTTTTGTTAATTCTATTACGTCGTCTAATAGTCATCTACAGTTAATTCACAATTCATCTGAATCATATCAAAAACCAAAACTGGTAAAAGGGGGCGCCAAGTTCCGAATGGTTCGGCCGTTCAAAGGAGTGATATCAACACACCCAAACATTCGCCCAGTTAATTGCACTGCTTAAATTAGTTTGAAGGTTAAATGAAAACTAGAACATTGCTACTTTCGGTAACAATTTTCAAGTTTTCATTTAACGTCCAAAGCATTATTCGGTGCGATGAATTTGGCGAATGTTTTGGTGTGTTGATATCACTCCTTTGAAGGGCCGAACCATTCGGAACTTGGCGGACCCTTTTACCAGTTTTGGTTTTTGATATTATATCACTGTTTTTTTTTAATTATGTATTTACTCAACTCCACTACCGTGCAGATTTGTAATAAATTGCCACGTCAACAAGAAATTGGTTTTCAACACTTTGGTACTACCTTTTGCCTATAGGCTGAGCCATTCTCAAATTAGTCACATCTTTATAGGTTTTAGGTTTGGTTTTAATTTTGTTGTAGTTTGTTTTATTTAGTTAATTTTGGTGTGTTGATACCACTCCTTTGATGGGCCGAACCACTCTCAACTTCGTGGCCTCTTTACCAGTTTTTGACTTTGTGATTACAGTTGGTTTATTTTTCGTGAATTGGACGTGAATACAATTTCTTTGCAACGTTGTTTAGATTTATCGTATGTGTCTATACTAGTGTATGTGGCTACACTAGTATGTGTCTAGGCACGCACGTCAGTATACACGTTGTAATTGTCCGATCTTTGGTCGTTCAATGAGGGAGATGCCGACAATACTAACAATGGTTATAACAATATTTTCGTACAAACGCGCCCTCCCACGCCATCCCCGTTACGCCCCCAGGCTTTAAACCATAAAAGGTACGCAGTTTGTATTGTACTGCACCCATTCGTCCAATTTCAAAGCTGGAAGCCTTCCCGTTATCTCGGTATCGATGAATAATCACCCTATGGGATTCAACATGGGGATGAGCAGACTAGCTAGCTAGCTAGTAGTAACACATTTTCAATGTTATTGAGGATCAGATTTTGCATTGAAAGCAGCTTAGCTGCATTCCTACACGAGTTAATTTTTGTCAAGTAGGTCATCTCTCGATTTCATCACAATTTAAGCTTTTGTACCGCATTATTTTTCCCAGTACCTGAATTGTACCCAACTATGCTTCAAGATATAAGACACTGACCCTATGGTATCGCGCTACAATGGTTTACAACCTCGACAATTGAATTGATGTGATGTTGTTGTGATGTTCGTTGCCTAACTTGGCGCGACACACTAGCGCGTGTCTAGTTTGTATCCGTCATCCAATTTCGTTTACGAAGACCTTCTCAACACTTATATATTCTTGAGATCCAAAGTTCTATGGGAATTACCTCCACAAGTAAGCCAATTTACAACGATAGTTAGGATTAGATTCCGCACTGAAATCTCAGACGAGTCCTGGCTTTTGAATTTTGCCAAATTCCAGCTTTAGTACCGCACTGTTAACGAGTTAATGGAGCTACGCAGGTACACCTTCAGTCGGTGATTTTTAATCAGTAATGATTGTTGCATCAACTTGGTGCGACGGAAGATGATTGCGATTACTTCCAATAGAAAAAAAAAACCTGAATTGTGCAAAATAAGGGAAGTAAGGAATACAGTAAATACTGGATGACCAATAAAAGATTTCGTTGTGTCCAGGAGGCAAGTTCAAAATGTATCCAAATACATAACAAGGGCGCACTAACACTGTGTTCAGGAATTTGATGTTTGGTACAAAATTACTACAGGAGGATAGAAAATCAATGTGTGATTGAAGTATAGGCAGTTGGAAAGGCAGCATACCATCAGAATATTACTATCTATTCTGAATGCGTGGTGCACTGAAAAGTATTGCACATTATTTAAAAAAAAAACTCGTCTCCTAACTTTTGATACTACAATACGGCAAATGAGCGATCATGTAAGCAACGACGTAATCTGGCACTATAATTTTTGTTACAAAAAAAAAAACCCGAAAAGTTTCGTTGCTTTACAGCTTCCTGTCCTCTTCGTCTTATTTCATCAGGCTTTTTCACTTTTTAAATCTACGAACACCTTAACTTTGCAATCCAGCATCCAGCATTAAATCCAGCATTAAATTCGAGGAGGAAGAGGAGGATCGTATAGCACTGAGGGTAAATAAGGTTGATTTACTTACACAGACTTTTCATTCATGTAGGTTGTTCCACTGTAGTTCTGCGATTTTATAAAGTTGGCGCTGATTATTCCCCCTCTCTCCCACCTACCATACGTACAACGCAGTTTTCTCAACAACCCCCCCCCCC
>JAHWFP010265489.1:0-21399 GCA_023313725.1 Lithobius niger | reverse complement strand
GTTTTGACTTTTAGATCCTAACTCTAAACATTTAACGTTCCGTTTTTGTTTATTAATTCGTGTTACTTTTAGAATTGCAGCTAAACTGTAAAATAGTGCAGTTGACGGTCCAAGCTGATAGTTTAACACAATAGACCATAGGCTGACCCTTACTAATCTGGCTATCGCCAATGGTAACAACAGAAACAAATCCTTTAATCTTCACTCTATGTCTTGCAGCTGGCGTTTTCTAATTGGTATTGTTGCGTATTGTTGACCAATTAGAAAAGGCATTATGAAAAGGGCACATCTACAGAGCAATACCCATAAAATGAGCTAAGAACCAGCTTTATAGGACAAATGGTTTGACCTGTAGAGAGGACAGACGAAAGTATCCCCAGAACAACGACAACAAGCAGAACAAGAAGTTGTTTATTTGGCCCCTGTCTGCATCTCGGGTTTGGCTGGACCGAATTTCACAATTTTTGGACTGCAGACAGGCCTTGACTAGTCAAGGCTAGATTCCAAATTTGGTTTAAAGATGTTTACTTTTGACGGAGTTATAAGCTCTCAAAGTTGAGAGTTTAACACAGAGGTCCTAGGTCGACCCTTATAGTGTTAATACTGTTGCTGGCCACTTTACAACGTAACAATGATTAGCCTCTGCACCACACATTTGAAGTGATTGTTGGGTAGTGATTGTTACTTCTTATATTGGTAACATGAGACTTCGAGATCAGGGCTTATAAGTTATAGATGACGTCACCTTCGCGAATCGTCGGACTTTTATGGAAACATGAAGCTGTTTCACATCAGGGTTCGGAGGTTTTACGTTTAATTTCCTTTATGAGCGGCATAACAACGAAGGGTAGGCTTACAAAATGCCAACGCTGAAGCAAACGAAGTTACAAGTAGTTTAGTAGTAGTTACAAAGCAAAATATCGTAACTCGAAATTATTTCGTAAATCGAAACCATAAATCGAAATTGAAATCGAAACAGTAAATCGAAGTGACTTCGGAGATCGTTTTTCGGAAAGAAAACAAAAATCCTCACAGCGACAGCCACTGATCGTGTTTTCATGAAATCTATACTTTGTACGTTTTAGTACTCAACTACTTTCCAGAAAATGTCTCTCGACTTTTCGGACTCGGGAAATGAAATCTATAAAGGAGTTTCGCGCTAAAACAGACAAATGGTATCGATTTCATAGAATCTAGAAAGGAGTTTCGCGCTAAAACACACAAATGTTGTCGATTTCATAGAATCTAGAAAGGAGTTTCGTGCTAAAACACACAAATGGTGTCGATTTCGTAGAATCTAGAAAGGAGTTTCGCGCTAAAACACACGAATGGTGTCGATTTCATAGAAACACTCTGGGAATTATAGCCAAAAAGTTCTTGAGTTTAGATCCCAGTTTTCAGCCCGAAATGTTTCCATACCTGGAGGATGTGCACGACTGATATTGCCTGCTTACCACTATTACATCGGTTAAGTAAGCAACGGCTCGGCATTTGATATCGCGACTTCAACTGACCAAAAAGCTTGGCGGATATCATTAATTAGGTTAAGATAGATAAAAGACACAGAAGTCAGTGTGGAAGAAATACTAAAACATTTTGAGAAAAACAAGAGTTGAGCAGAAAGAGCAAGCCAGAAATTGATGATTCACTCGTGAATAATTAAGGACGGCAAATGGTACTACCCTCTCATCGAAGTTCGTATCCCCTGGTACTACCAGTAAAGGGGAAAAAGTAGTTATGATCAACATTTTACAACAGTTACATCTATAAAAATTACGTCATCACAAAATAACCTGACCTCAAACATGTCAGCCAATTTATGGAGATTTAATTTTAATTTAACAGAACCACGTTTATTTAATTGTTGCATTTGTATTGGACCATCATAATACTAGGGCCGTCGTCACTTCCACTGTTGACATAATGGAGCGTGATCCACTTTCTTTCATGGTTGGCTGTTTGGCCAAAAAAGGTCGGCCTTTGAGAGTAGTGATATCATTCAACTACGGAAAGGCCGCCATGGTACTAACTACTTACCTCAACAGTATCATGGAAACGTCTTTGATGCACCTTCTCCTTACATTTTCCACAATTTAAATTTTTGCCGAGTCGAAATTTTTATCCTCAACATGCCAAAGTATTAAGGCTGGGCCGATCAGCTTTTTTCTATCCGAACTGATCACGGGCCGATCACTGAACAAAACTGACCACTACCAAATCTCGATTCAGGATTCCGATATCAAGCCCGATAACTGATCTCAGTTCACAGTTAACCTATATCTGTAATACTGTATGTCTTTATAAGAAAATTACTTTTGAAAGCTTGAATACGTAAAGCGTAGGCCTAAATGCACATAATTATTTAAAAAGTATTGGTTTAAAATAATATTCTACATGCTACAGTCATTTTAAAACACAAAACCTCCAGTAAAATTTAACATTCTGACTTGTAATTACTAAACATTAAGAGACAGCTGCTTGGGGTTTCGACCATTCAAAAGCTGGTAAAAAAAAAACCTTCTAAACGGTGTCTTCAAACGTCAAAAAAGGTCGACGAGAAGTGAAAATATCTTTAACTGGTTTATTGACGATCCTTCTGGGTTTTATCTACCGATCACAATTTCAGAAAAAAATCGGTAAAAATTGGCAATCGGGATCGGCCCAGCCATACAAAATATGCTTTTAGTTGCTCACAGTTAATGACGCATGTTTGCCAAGTGTGACCGCGTCTTTATCATCAATAATTGGTTTTGACGACGTAAAGTAAACTTTTCAGAACAAACTGTAACGTCATGAACAAACTATGACCTCATTGAGTTGGCTCTTAGTGCTTGGCTATTGGCCCATTTTGTCAATCTGATGGTTCCTTAACCCCATGACCGATTCAAGACTTTATTTTTGATAAACCTTTTCCAGACACTTGTGCTACTGCCTACAAAGTTTGGTTTGGACAGTCCTTGTGGTTTACACGTGATACGCGAAGATTACGTTGGAGTGTGTTCATTGCGGAGTTTCGCTACGATAAATCATGCAGTTTAATATGTAAGGACGGAAACGCCAAATGTAGGCCGTATCAGTATGGCTCAGCGTTAGGAACTCGGCCTTTGGTTTCAGAAGTCGTGGGTTCGATTCCCCAATGAGGCAGTGTGACTTATTTATATAGTCCAAAAGGCAACGTAAATTGGTTTGCATCTGTCTTTATTTAATATGTAACTGGTTATGAAAATGAAATGGAAGTGCGTTGTAATCCACAAACACAAGATAGCAGTTTTTGTTTGTGTGTGTGTGTGTCTACAGTGGAAATCTCGGTCATCCTTATTCTATTGACGTCCGTAATGGGAATCGCGATAATTCTAAATCTTTTGTCTGTTTGTCTTTCATTAGAGTTGTCTATATACATAATGATTCGAACTGTCTTTTCAACAAATATGCACAACAAATATCCTGCTGACGTCATGTTTTTTCCAACCTTAGATCATAATCGCGTTTGGCATCTAGGCCTCTATGTTTCTTTCAGTAGGGATATTCAGTTGAGGTCTAAACTAGCCTTGGATTAGCTTAATCCTGGCTCTAACGAAATCTAACGAAAGCTTGGGCGACTGCTAGCGGTGGTGCTTATTTTGATAACCGTTGTTAAGGACCTTCAACAATAATTGGCATATGCAGTAACGTCGTAGTATTTTCATGCAAACGGGGAAATACCAACACTGCTCTGTAAAACCGGTTATATACGGGGGGGGGGGGGGGGCTTTTATTTTTTTTAATTTTGCGTTTGATACGCAGGAATGTATAGCTACAAAACGAATTTTGCCTTGTGGAAATGCGTTACACGGCTTTTTCTTGTTTCCTTGATATTAAGTTTTTTTCCAGTGGAGCCTTACGTCCACCTCTATATGCTTTAGCGGTTTTTTTTTTTGCATTAATGTAAGAATGAGACAATACAAAACGAAATGCCTCAACGCAACACTGCAGACGGAAAATGCAATGGCAATGATGCATTGCTTGAGTGTGTTTCCAGCGTTTTTCATGTACTACGAAGTGTTGAGAGCAATGAATGATGGTTGGTGATTTTGGGAACTTATTTGGCAAAACCCCATGTTGCAAAACTACGGCAATATTTCGACTGCTCGGACGCCCTGTTTGTTGGGTTTGATTCTTGGTTTGATATTTTATCATTGTTTTTATTTTCAAGGCTTTCCTACACTTGCTGCCGTGTTTACATCAATTACATTGCATTTTCATGTTCTTCTATCCATGGTTGGCTCTATTGCAATTTTCCGACGGTTCTCGAATAGTTTTTCTATCAAATTAAAGGGAACGACGCAGGTTATTACTTACTTGGCGTAGTAAACGACTGCACCAACTCCGAAGACGCATCCCACACAGCACAAGAGGAGGAGGAGTATTACTGCCGAGAGCACACCCATTGAGATCCCGAGAAAACTTCTATCTGCAGACACAAAACGTGAAAGCTGATTAACTTCCCTCACGGTCTTTTTAAAAAGACAAAAAATTTTTTAATGAATTTCGAATCCCTCCTTCCCCTCTCCACACCTCCCATTACTAAGGTGTTTACAGTCGTCGTGAATCATCGGCGTGACTCTTCAGAAAGAAGACAATTTGTATTTACTCGGTTCTTTGATGAGGAATTTTTTAATGCTCTCCATATTAGGTTTTATTAACATCAAATTGTTTGCTGACATAAACATGCAAAATGGTAAAATAATTATTAATTTGGAGAAACATTAAAAATTCAAACGCAAGACAGGTTTTTTGAAGTATTAAGCTTGAAAAAATTGCTGATGAACAAAAATGTTAGTTCAAAGTAAAACTAATGCTGTTGTAGGTTTACCTTGCATACTTTGGGTACAGATTAAGCGGCTGCAAAACTTTATTTATTCCTTATGTACAGATGGACAACGAGTTTTGAGCAATTCTTGGCCGCACTAGCTTTAGTGTAGTTCTTTTTCCTGGACAAAACAACTCCATTGTTACATTCTTACCGTTGTCATGTTCGAAACTTGCATCATTCGCATAGTGCATAATTCCATGTTCGAACTAACTAACTATATATTAGAAGCATGCTCAAACAATGCAGCGATGTTCGATTTAAACAATGGAGAGAAAAACAATCTACACGCAATGTTTGGGCAAACAAGGACATCTACCTGCAGGAACGATTAATTCGTATACAGAATTAAAACTTTTTAATTGTTCAAAATTCAATGTCCACTACTGTATTACTTCAAGACAAATGATGTTTCTCACTAATTTGTATTTTTGTAAATTAAAAAAAAAAAGATGGAGTCACCGCACTATCAAGGTATGTAAGCCACAGCCTGAATTTTCCTGTTAAACGTCAAACGGTGAAATCCTATAGTTTCTCCCAGAATTGACAAAGACCAACGAAATTCGGTATTTGTTGTCGTGTTGTAATACGACGTAATGTTTTAATATAATACTTAAATACATTAAAAAGTTTAATGACAACAATCGAACCGTTCGGCATTCATACTATGGCCATTTCTTGTTGTTGTTGTTCTTGTAGTTGGAACTCTTAGCCCTCACTTAGATCGAACCAATGAAGTGACTTTCAAGTTTTATAGCTTAAAATGTAGATGCAGGGATGGCCTAGGGCCTTTTGAATGCTACTTTAATGTGACTACAATATTGTTGTTGGGGGAAAATTTTGCTCTCTCCTAAAGATCGAACCAATGAGCTGATTTTTCAGGTTTTATAGCTTAAAATGCAGGATTTATGAGGACCAGGGCCTTCTGAAGGCTATTTTCATGTGACTACAATACTGCTCTTGTTGTTCTTGTTGTTGTTGTTGTTGTTGTTGTTATTCTTGTTGGAGAAATGCTACATTTTGATACTATAGTTTCCCACAGAATTGACATAGACCTACTAAATTCGGTATTTAAAGTCGCGCCGTCACTATTTCTCAGAATTAAAATTTTTATTGACATCTGATAACAACCAATCCATTTGGCCTCCACAACATGGAAATTTCTTGTTGTTGTACTTGTTGTAATTGTTGTAGTTGTTGTTGCGGGGACTATTTGCACTCACCAGTGCAGCTTTCAAGCAACAAAATCATGCACATCGCGCTAACAGCATGAAAATTGTTACACAAGTCATTCTTAATAGAAACAAATCGAATCTGCAGAACCCCCCATGAGGTATCCCCCTCGTGCCCCCACATACCCAGCCTTAGTGACCTGATGACCAACAAATTTTTTTCTGATCGAGCTGAAAGCTTGAATTATCTCCTAAGGTTCCTCATAGCACTCCGCTGTTCGTTCCCCCTCCTTGAGGCTTGACCAACAATGTATTGCAGATCGAGCTAAAAGCTTTAACTGTCGAACACAATTCATTCTTTGCAGTACACATCGAACCAGCAATGGAACCACCATGAAATCTCCCCAAGTCTCCCCACACGGCGCCCCTCTGTTCCCCTCCCTCTCCCTGAGAGTGCAGGGGGGGGGGGGTTGTTGGTGGAGGCTTTGGTATTATTTCATTGGTATCCATGGCTGGTTCGATTTCTACTGCTAAGAATGACTTGTGTACCACAGTGCATACTTTTAGTATGACGAGTAAGATTTTGTCGAGTGTCAGCCTCATCGAGCAGGCATGGGGACAGGGTGTTTACCTTCACTGTTATTTAGGCTGACCGCTATTAGCATTAACATTATCCTTGTGGGGATTTAATGGAAGTTTCACAGCTAGTTTGATTTGTACTGCTATGAATTACACATCAAACCGTAAAAGTCAATCTCGCTATGGAAATCCCAGGAAACCCCAATGTGATCTTCCCGTGCCCACTCCATGAGGCTGATACCTGAAAAATTCTTGCTGGTCCTATTAAAAGAATGCATTGTGGTACACAAGTCATTTTTTACAGTAGAAATTAAATCAGCAATGGATCCCTATGAAATACCACCAAAACCTCCCTCAGTGCCCCACCCCCTGTCTTGCTGAATGTAGTCTTGCTGAATGTACTAAAAACATGCGGAAAACGAACTACGCATGGAACCCCATGAGGTAATAACCCTCTGTGTCCTCTCCATTATGGTTATTACGAACAAATTCCCGTTCGACTTTTACCCGCTAAGAATGACTTGTGTACCAAATTTCATGCTTTTCGCTCTACCTCCAAGAATTTCTACGCTAAAAAGAGGCACAGGAGGGTGCTGGGGGATCTTAGGGGTATCTCAAGTGGGTTACATAGCTGGTTCTATTTGTACTGCAAAGAATAATCTATGCACCAAATTTCACGTTTTTATTAGCTCGATCTGTAAGAATTTGTAGGTCAAGCCTCAGGAAGGAGGAATAGGGGCACCGTTGACCTTGGGGCGCTTATTTCATAGGGGGTCAATGGCTGGTTCAGTTTGTACTGTTAAGAATGACAATTTATGTTTTAGCACGATCAGCAAGAATTTGTTGGTCAACAACCTCGTGGGGGTGCAGGAAGGTAGTATCTCGAAGGAATTCCATGGCTAGTTCAATTTGTAAGCTAAGAATGACTTGTCTGCCAAATTTCATGACTTTTAGCTTGATTTGCATGATTAGCCAAAATTCTGGTCCGTAACTGCTGTACTACACCTGACGATCGAACCATTGAACCATTTAAAGCTTATATCGTAGGTATGAACAACGCCTAGGGGCTTTTGAACGCTATTTTAATGTGACTACACTATAATTGTTGTTGTTCTTTTTGGGGAAATATTGCTCCCACCTAGAGATCGAACCAAACAAACAATAATTGAGTGAATCAAGCTTTCGTTTTATCATCGGAACAAAAATTATTTTCCTCTTTATCTTCAACTCCCAAAGTAACACAGATTGATAAACAAAATCAAAACTGTTTTAAAGGTCATAATGGGTCTGAAAGTCAAACATTAGAAGGAGCAAGGACAAGTTTGACAGGAATATTAAGGCCTCATATTTCATCACCATTGGCAGAAATGAATTAGACCCTTACTATCTGGGTATCAGATTACAGTCCAATGCCCTTTATTTGAGTAAAGGAAAGTACATGGTTGAACGTCCTTTTCTAATGATATACTTATTATAGAGATGAACGCTGTAAACTTTGCTAAACAAATCTGAGGAGCTTTTACACTGCATAATCGACATGAAAACACGCATACTGCCAGAGACTTTAGGTCAAATGACTATGAGAATGCATGATTGTAGTAGGCAGATATAGACGTTTCCGTCTATTACAGGATGCCAATGACAATTTGTAGGCTATCTGCTGTGAATGCTGTCACATTACATGCAGAAACAAAGCTTTTCTATTTATTGTGTGTACCACAGAATAATGTATAGATAGCACCAGACAATTCAGTTCAAAGATTTATGTAAATATTTGTGCAAATGTTGAGTGGACATTTTTATACTCTCAGTTTTTTTAAAACCCAGAAGAGTTAACTTGGATTTTTTGGTCACCATGCGGTTTTTAAATTACGATTGGTGTTATTGGGACATTCCTTTTCCAAGTTCCTTACCACTGTACGTGGTTTACTGTTGTAATATTATTATTATTATTATTATTATTATTATGGATTGATGATTTTTATAAAGGACAACTTAGATGTCGACTGTTTAGAATTGAAAATTAAAGAGAACAAATTACCTAAAATACAAATTATAGCTGTTTATAGAAGACCGGTAAATAATAAAAAAATATTCATCAAAAAATTAAAAAATATAATAAACAGAAACAAAACGAACTGGGAATATCAAATAATCATGGGAGATATTAATATTGATATATTAGAAAAAAATAATGTAAATGAAGATAATTTTGATCAATTAACGATCGATCAGTACGAAAATACTCTAGCAGCACAAGGATTTCAATGTAAAATAAACTCTCCTACAAGAGAAGAAATTATTACAAAAAATGGTATAAATACATTACAACAATCATGTATAGATCATGTATATATACGGCATAAGAATGGAGAAGCTAAGGGAGGAACACTTACTGAAAAAATAGCAGATCATTATTTAACCATGACATGGATTTGGAATAAAGAAAAATCAAAAATAAACCATAATAAAAATAGCAACCAGGAGGGAAAAAACTGGAAGTATAATGATAAAAAAATCATACATGAAATAAACCAAATAAATTGGGAAATGTTGAATGATAAACAAGAACCAGAGGAAATCTATAAAGAAATTATTGACCAAATTAATAAAATATATGACAAAAATAAACAGAAAGTAACGAAAAGCTATAACTTACACAAACTAAATAAAAGAAGAGAATGGATAACAGAAGAACTGCTGCAAAAAATAGAATATAAAAATAAATTATGGAACATGTTAAAAAAACTTAATAATAAAAAAGAAGCAAATAATGAACTACTAGAAAAATATAAAAGGGAAAAAATGAATGTAAGTAAACTGATAAAGGAATGTAAAAATAATTATTATACAAATAAACTGAATAATCTGAATAAAAAGAAGAATACAGTATGGGATGTAATAAATGAAATAACAGGGGAGAAAAAAAATATGAACATTGATGAAGAAATAAAAAGAACATTTAAAAATAAAAAAACCGTAGACATCACGAATGAATTTAATGAAAATTTTGAAAACCAAGTCGATAATTTGAGAAAGAAAGAAGTAAGAGAAAATAAAGAGTATAAAAAAGGAGCCTTTTCAAGGAAATTAAAACAAAGATGTAAGCAAAAAAACATTAATGTAAAAACAATGGTAATTGAGGAAGCTAACAGTGTAGAAATATTAAATATAATAACAGAACTAAATAATACAAAAGCAGTAGGAATTGACAAAATACAAACAACTCATATTAAAAACACTAAAGAAAATACATCTATAGCAATATGCAAATTAATAAATGCTATGATAGATAAAGAAATTTGGCCAGAAAAATTAAAAATGCAAATAATCAGACCAATTCACAAAAAAGGCAATAGACAAGATTTAAATAATTATAGACCAATCTCATTACTGTCCATTATTAATAAAATTTTAGAAAAATTTTTTGCAAAGAGAATATGCAGTTTTTTTGAAAAATTTAAAGTACTTAACAAAGTACAATTTGGATACACAAAAAATAAAAGCACAACAGATCTTTTGATTGAAGTAAATGAATTAATAACAACGGCATTAAACCAAGGAAAATACGTAGGAGCGGTGCTAATTGATTTACAGAAGGCTTTTGACACATTCGATCAAAAAATACTTTTAAAAAAATGTGAAAATCTGGGACTCAGAGGAAAAATCTATAATATAATAAAATGCTATTTATCAAACAGAAAATCTATTGTACAAATTGAGGACATAAACAGTATTACATGTAACATAAAATATGGAGTACCACAAGGGTCTGTATTGGGGCCTTTACTGTATCTGATATATACCAATGATATAGACGAGAAAATAGAAAAAACTAATATATATTTATTTGCGGATGATACAATTTTGATTTCTATACACAATAATTATGACAGTATGATGTACAACCTACAAAATGACTTTAATATACTAAATGATTTCTTTGTGGAAAATGAATTGTTCATCAGCAAAGAAAAAACAATACAAATGGACATTACAGTGCCTAAAATGAAACCTAAAAAAGAAATTTGGATTAAAAAACATTATGGGGATTGCAAAAATTTAATTAACAATAATGAGGGGGGGTGTAGTGACAAATGTGTAAAACTAGAGAAAAAACATTCAACTAAATATTTAGGAATTGAAATTGATAGACATTGGAACTTCAAACAACACATTGTTGGGTTAACTAAAAAACTAAGACAAATAATACCAAAAATCTATCAAATTAGAAATATATTGAACAATAAGCAAAGGAAAACTACATATGAAGCATGGATAAGTAGTAATATTAGATATGGACTAGAAATATATGGACATGCACCAGAATATTTAATAAATAAATTGCAAAAAATACAAAATAAACTAGTAAAAGTGATGTTCGCTGACAAATCGACAAATACAAAAAAAAAAAACACATTGACATTGTTTAAAGAAAACAAAATAATGAAAATAAAGGAGTTAAGAAACTTTGTTATCTTAACAAAAAATTATTTTAGTAATAAATACAAGAAACTAATACATTAAAAAGAACAAGAGGAATAAATGAGACATTCAAAATTCCAACATGGACAAATCAATATGGTAAGAGAAGAAAGGAATGGTATATTCCAAAATTATATAATGACCTACCAGAGAATATGCTACATTATTTAACACTAAAAGAATTTAAAAAGGATCTACTATCGAAAATATTATCAAATGAATTCATTGTAACATAAAAAATGTTCAAAATATATAGATTATAAGCTTTTGTCCTTGATTGCGACCACAATGGTCGAGCTTCCTATAAATAATAAGAATAGTACAATAATGAGTGAAAATGATGAGGTGTCATACTCACACAAGTTGCATTATTTGTAACTTAGAGGATTACATTGTATTAGTAATTTGAAATAAAGGTATTATTATTATTATTATTATATTATTATTATTAACAAAAAAAAAGTAGCAAACAAAATTTAATAAATAAATAAATAAATAATTTTGTTTTTTGTGTAAATATTGTATATTGTAAATATTCTATACTATTATTATGAAATGTTAAATATTGTTATTAAATATCATTATTATTATACTGTAAATAAATGTTTTGTATTATGTGATGTATCGAGATGATTAGTGAATAGTATTTTCATAACGGAATACTTATATGGTAACTCTGTATGTAAATTTATTTAATTGTATGTATTTATTGCTGCTCTCACAAGTTCTGCAGAACTTCGAGCATGTTTCCTGCAATAAAATTATTATTATTATTATTATTATTATTATTTATTTGTACTTAATGTTTTTGATTGACTGAATATATATATATATATATATATATATATAGTCAATTTAATAGTATGATATTGATGACCTTGAACAATGTGACTTGAATTATGAATGGAATTTGAAAATCTTGCATTGCAATATTAGAATTGTTAAAAAAAACTGGGATGAATTTTGGATAACAATAGAAAGTCAAAAAATTAATTGGGACATAATCTTTCTAACGTAAATAAACTTAAAGCAAATTAAAACTCTGATTTAGAACATAAAGGGTTATAATTCTACTTGGTTGACAAGGGACAATACAGCAAAGGATGGGGGAATTATTGCTTTTGTAAAGAAAAACATAAATTACGATCATGAAGAATTATGTTGGCTCAAAATCAAAACTTAGTAATTAATATTATGGGGGAAAAACTACAAAATAATTGGATGTACAGGAGACCTATCACAAAAAAAGTGACTTCTTGAAAGATTTAAAGGGAAACCTAAAAAATAACATACAAGAAAATAATTTGATCTTAATAGGAGATGTAAATATTGATATACTGGAAGATAAAAAAAAATTTAATCTGCAATAAATACTTAAATCTTTTGGCTGAACATGGATTTGAAATGATAAACATAAGCCCAACAAGAAGTGAATTGAGAGAAGGTAAGGTTACTGAGGATTGCTTGGACCATGTTTTCAATAGATTAATGGATGCAAAAATAAGGAATGGAGTGATAGAAAGAAAAATAGCAGATTACTATTTGACTTTTATCATGATTAAAATTAAAAAAGATCAGAAGAGTAGAATAAGGCAAAATAACACAGAGGAGGAAACAAGTGGTAAGAAGGGAGAAGAGGAACCTTTTCATACTTATGACAAAAAAACATTGCTGTGTTAAACGAGATAAATACGGAAGAAATACTAAGCGGTCTATAACAACCGGATGAAGTCTACAATAAAATTATTGAATTACTAAATTGTATTTATAATACTTATAAGAATAGAGTCGACAAGAAGAGTGATAACAAAAATGTAAGAATAAATTTAGGCATAAATGGACGAACAATAAAATATCAGAAATGATTAGAAGTAAAAATGTAATACGGAAAAAAATAATACATAAAAATAGCAGAACTTTTGAAAATATTAAGTTAATAAATGAATACAAATCACAGAAGAAATTGGCGCATAAAAAAATTCTAAAAGCAAAATACAGCAAAAACAAAAAACCCATTAATGATAAATGAATATTGACTGAAGGAAGGGGTAATTTGATATAACATTACCATACTAATAATATTGAGTAAATGAGACAAGGGCCTAGGTGCCTTTCATGCATCTCCTTTTGTATTATAAGTTTTGGCTTTTGTTCTTGAATTAATTTGTTTTAATTGCATTAATTATCATTTAATATATATCGTTATATACAGACTATTATGGTGGTGTTGTTATTGTAACATAAAATAAAATAAATTGCTATTATTATTATTATTTACTGAATTACTACATTGTTTATAAATTAACTATAACATAAAACATGTACTAAAATATATAGATTATAAGCTTTGTCCTTGATTGTGACCATATTGATCAAGCTTCCTGTAAGAATAATAAGAATCATGCAATAATGATTGAAAGGATTGAAAATGTCACACTCGCGCAAATTGCACTTTTCATTGTAATGGCGAGAATTACATTGTAGTAATTTGAAATAAAGTATTATTATTACTATTATTATTATTGTTATTATTATTATTAAATTACACCATCTGATGTCGTGCATTAAACCATAACCAGGCACTTTAAAAATTTCTTACAGATATTGGTTTAGATTTTTAGAATATAATGTAAGCTAAAGGTGGGGGGTGTGGAACAATGGATAGTAAAGGTGTAATGCTTGTACACTGTTCAGTGTTGAAATTTGATCCTGTGACCCTTATTGTCAAACCTTGTCCGTGTACCTTTTAAGGTTCGACTTTCATACCCTTAACTGTAATATTTAATGGTTCTCTCTTTATTTATTAATGCATATAGCTTTTGTTTTGTTTTAACGTTATTCTGTTACCAAAATATCTTTAAACAGAACATCATACTTAGAAATTCCGGATCATCTAGGTCCGACCTCACATTGTTGTGAGCAGGATAAGATTCCTCGCCTGATCTTGGTGAAACTCCACTTTCAGTTACCCCAGTGTCGCTCCTTTGACTAGGAACAAATTCTCTGTTTAAATTTCCTGTGTCACCAATATACGGTTTCATTCCTCCTAGAGGATATCGTCCTTTACCATTTAGGCGTGGTCTGCCAGAGGGTCGTGCTCTACCAGTGGCTTTATAATAACCTTTAGGAACTTTCCCAGTCTCTCGTCTCTCTTCATGCACACGCCATTTATTATTGGGGTTGTTGCCTTCTGTGACTGACAGCTTTAATTCTTCTTGTAACAATTTGGGGTTGGAATTCAGTCTGGGTAGAGCATCATTCCTATTTTTTAATTTTTTACGTGAGCATGGTAAGAGGTTTAGTTTCTTCGGTTGACACGAGCACCAGTTTTCTGCCATTTCAGCACACATCCAGTCAGAATTCAAACAATCACCATCCTTGCTGCAAACTTCCGATCCACCTAAAAAAAAAACAGAAATAAACGAGGTTGTGTACCCCATTGTAAAACTTGTATGTAGTTTTGAACAATGAAGGAAAATTATTAAGATTCACTGAATTACATCAAATTTGTAGCTATACCGAGACAACGGAGCCGTAACAACCCAGCCAACAGGCATATATTAATGTTACCTAAACAGTAATTGATGTAATGACCACAGGTGTGAACCCAAACAACACTGATACTGTTTGGCCTTCCGGAGAATAGGGAGGGGGTGTCAAGGTGAAAATTTTCCCCGTCTAAACTACATTCATTGACCGAAATATAGGTCAAAACATTACATCATCACTAGGCTATATTTGGGAATTATCTAACGTTTAGTTTAGAAAGACATAATATCGTTGCTTTGTAAATGCCATTCTACCATTCCATTGGCCTTGGAACCATACGTTAAAGTGACAATGACAGTACAGACTAAATCCCTGGTGGGACTCTGTACTGGGACAACAACCAGGGAAATCTACGTTGGTTATACCCTGGATTACTATTGTGTGAAGCAGTCATAACTGGAATAACATTTAGTGTTATTAAGTTAAAAGTGAAGAATGATGAACTTTCCTAGAGCATGGCCAAGTTGAAGTACGCTTATTGCAGTTACATTAACAAGATCAAAACCGAATTGGTTTTATTTTAATTGTATTTACATTACATTGTAGTCTTTACCTTAATTTGTACCATTACACCAACATTTTTGGGGGGCCAGCCGTAGAGATCTGAAACCATCACTTGTTACCATTACACTCCTCTTGACAGCCGAATCGAACTGAAATTTCTTAGGAAGAATTTTTTTAACGGTTATTCTGCACCAAAGGTATTTTACCTACATGTTTGGGGTACTTGCCATGTGATTGTAACCTGTGTAACCTGCCAAAGTTACACACCTCTCATTTGTCAAAGTAAACCCTCACACCTTTAGCTTTGTTGTGAAGAAATTGTTTTTTGGGAAAAGACTTTAAATTTTTGTTGCATCAACAATTACACTTATATTGTTGGAGGCCCGTAAAGAGTTTTGCAGCTTTAATTTTTAATTTTGTAATTGTAACACCCAAGACGGTGGGCAGTAGATGATTTTTCTCAACATTTTTTTTCCACCACCACTAATGTGTAACTTACCTTTGGAACCCATCCATCCATACCCCATGTGTATGTGGTCATTCAAACGTCACATGTTCACATCAACCCATTAATGATCTTTATTCTGCTCCTAAGTTTAAAATATTTTATTGCCTCAGCATTAACTGTCAACACCAATAGTTTTGAATTGCCTTAAACTACTGGATCCATCCATCAGAACACAGGGGTTCTACCATTCTCAGCCGTCACAGTTCCACATAGTGCTACAATGTTTTTTAAGGGAGTCTGCAGCAGTATTTTTGGAACTATTCTTTACCCATATTTGTAAATTTCCATCAAACATCGGACCATTTTATGAAGAAAACAGGAGGCAATGTTCTTAAGTGGCGGACACCCTTATTTAACACAACACCATTGAACCTGGTGACTTTGGGACGAAAGTCACCACAACATTCACCACTACAACAACAACGGTTGCCACAGCAGTTTCTAGTGCTAGGATTTTGATACTGGGCCAAAAGCACAATGAAGACTCAGGTGAGAAGGAGGAACAAAGACCAGGTAATCCCCACCCATGAGATCAGCATGCAGCACAGCCATTTGTCAACAAGACAGAAACACCGAAACACTCAACTGCTTACAACGATACAACCATGCGTAAATTTTAAAGTGATTTGAACAATAGCATAGTTGATCAAGACAGACAGGGCAATGAGTCAACAAATGGCATTTCGAACAATGATGCAGCCGACAACTAACAATAAGAACGAAGTTGAAGACTTACTTTTGTTACACAGGCCATCACAAATTAATTTGTGTCAACCTTTTCACTGTAAACCACTAGACACTGGTTAAAGTCAAAAGAGTGAATTTGCTAGCAAGCATATTAATGAAGTGAATACTCAACATCATTCTGATAATTAGCATAACAATGGTACCACAAGTATTCCGGGTTGTTTTGAAGGTAATTACAGTGAAATCTGGTGATACTAGTGAGTAGTGATTTGTACGTTTTTGTACGTTTTTGTACGTTTTTGTTCCCTATGCTAGGGGCAGTGAAACTGATATTTATATCGCTAAAGGTTATTACATAGTATCAGGTAGGACGAGCATTTTTGTTAATGAACAATTTGTTATGATATCAGTTGTGCTTGTCACTACAGATGTCGCTGTTTACTACGTGAGCAGTACTCATCATCAGCATCTTCGCTTAATGCTGACTTACAAGTTACTGAACATGATTTTACGCCAAGTACACCAGTTCTTCAAGTCACTTCAACCCACAGTGTCAGTTCAACAGATCCTGATATCTCGGCTTTTTTCCAACAATGAATTAGATGAATTTCTGCCATAGGTACACAGAATGAGTAGGCAATGCCCCTGTAAGACAGACCAGGCATCAGCTATCATTCACCTTCACTGAGTTCTTTATCTCCACCTGGATTGGACGACACGAGACTCTCACACAGTCAAATCCAAATGCCAGAGGAAGCTTTTCAACATGCATCACAAATCACCCACATCATGAACACCTTCACAATGCATTCCAAATGTGTGCAATGTGCATGGCGAAATCATATTGTAAGACATTAATGCAGTTCTATATAAACCTCAATGACACCCCAAAATGCAGCACATTAGCATATGTTCGGCCTAGGCTCAACAGGAATTAATAAATTACGTAATGATAGGATATAATTACTGCAGTTGATTTTAAACACATCAATTCACAATTGGTCATATTATCCACCTAGACGCTATAGGTCATGTTTTCCAACACAGTCCCAAAATCACTTTCGTATTAGCAAATGGTAGCATCCCAAGGTGAAGGACACCTTATGTCCTAAACAAATTGGGGTTAACAATGATGAAGTAAGAGAGAGATAACAGGAATGCACAAAGGTTGCTTTTCTACCCTCTCATTTGTGTCTAGCACGACTCGGAACAAAATAGCAACTTCCTGCGTTCCACCAACGCACACGAATGATTTTGGGTTTCGTAGGAAAATAACCAAGCCATATTTAGATGCTCGTAATTTAATCTGCACCATTGCCAAGCCATTATAATGAAACAGGGGGAGTAGTAGCCTGCCGCAATGTCAATTATCCGAGATGAGCAACTGCACCAAACCAGTTCTGATTACGACTCCACTCCAGTCCAGCGGGAGGCAGGAGACTCGATGAGCATTAATGGAGCAGTAGAATGTGGACATGGAAGAGGGGAAAAGATGATCTCACCCAGGCCAAACCCGTCTTCCATTACCCTTCTTCTTATCAACCAACTAAGGGAGTGATGCAGAGTGGAACTGCAGAGGTTACCGAGCTTGGAGATGCTAACTATGGAATGGAGCAAGCTAGGAAAACCTTTCCAATGCAAGCATGCAATATACTCCAAAAGGAACATTGAGCCACAATGGCACCAGAGGTACACCAACCTAGGGTCACGATTGTCAGCCCACAAATGCTAGCTTGAGAACAAGCACAGATAGAGACCCATTTTCAATCCCAGTGAATGTTTTGGGACGAAACAAGAAGTTTGACACCCCACACACCATACCTAAGCATAAAACTTTGAAAGTGTCTCTGACAAAATTTGTCGGGTTCCGTGATAACAGGACACCACAAAGAGAATTTCTTCACACGCTGAAGAAATACACGATGACATAACAAATTACGGACGAATTTGTACCAACCATTGTACCGATATCATCGATAAGGCCAACTGTTAGACAAAGAGGTTTTTAACTAGAATCCCATGCTATTTTGAGGACCTATGATGTACTGGACCAATGCTATCACGCCGAGACCATGCCCATGACTCACTTCATCAGGTTGGCCAATGAGTATTGCGAGAGGATCCATTCCATGCCTCATGAAGCCACTCATGAATATAGGGTTCTACGTCAACTGCATCCAGACTTCCGGATTTGGCTCTGAAACCAGAAGTTTGGCTTCTTAGAGTAACTAGGCAGAAAAAAGCCTGAATATTTGTGCTCTTAACATTCCACCGTACTTACAAACAACCCACGTCAGCAACAGCCTCGATGAACTCCAGTTTCACATTAACGGCAATAGAATAAAACTAAATACCAATGTCTCAAGATGATCCACTGTCAGTTTGGATTCAGATTTGGAAGATATGCCACTATGCTTCTACCACAACAGCCCATGCAGCAGAAAAACGACATGGAGGATATCACAATATTACAAAGACAGTTAGGCCTAGATTCAAGCACACCCACAACAATAGTTTATCTGCAATTCTAATCAACATTTTTGTGCTGACTGTCTGCTAAACCCCATAAAAGGGAGGACAGTCTCCTACCCAACCAATGGAATAAAGAATCAATAAGACTGAGAGTAAGAAATGTGCAATACCAGGTCTACAACGGGATATGACAACGTTCATTGAGATGCCAGTGGTTAATCACACAACAGGTTTACATGAAGAAATTGCTTATGAAAGGAGCCCTTACTAGCAATCACCCTATGGCAGATTAGAACAGTAGGATTACTGAACAACACTAAGACTTCAACGACTATAAATAAAAAGATGGCAGCCAAACTAAATGCTATAGGTCATGTTATCCATCACAGTGCTAAAATAACATTTCTATTAGCAAATGGTAGCATCCACGGAGAAGGGCAGCTTTATTCTACCGTAACATGGGATGCTGGAAAACGCATGACAAAATAACTTGTTCTTGTATTACCAGGAGCATCAGATGAGGTTTGCTCGGATGTGATTCATGTTTAGGGGTGGAATTGTTGTCGACATCAAGAATAGAAATAGGAATAGTAATTAGAAATAGAAACAAATGAAAAGGAACAACTTGGAGAGTGTTTGAGGTGGTTTGCTAGGGTGCTCATATCGAAACTGGGTAATATGCACCTCGTGAAGCATTGATTTGAATTGGAGCCAGGAACAAAACTAATTTGCATCCCTTATAGAGGGAACAACCTTGGCACACAAAAGATGATGGAAAGCTAGATCGAAATTTGGTTGTCACATGTTTGATTTCGAGGGGGATCAGCTCTTGGAGCACTCCCCTGTCCTGGTCACCAAATGGGGGAGGGGGGTCCCCTGGCTAAATAACATTTTGCATAGACTTTCGTGCCATAAACTCCAAAACTACAATCGACACAATGGTATGCAATAGGATTGACCAAGCATTTGCCATGTTGGGCAAGGCAAAATACTTTAGCATTTTGGACTTGAGAGAAGGGTACCTCCAAACAACTCTCTCAAAAGAATTAAAACCAATCATGGGACTCAAATCCTTTTGGGAACTTTCTATGTCTATTGTCTTCCATTTGGTTTAAAGAATGCAACAGCATGCTTTACGAGACTTATGGAATTAGTCCTGGGTGACAGCTTATGCAGGATCTGTGTAAATTATGTTGAAAATTACTGCAGGTTTCTGTCTGAAACACAACAGTAGCTCATAAAGAATATCGCAGAAGTACTTCAGAAGTTGTAAGATGCTGGGTTAACAGCCTCAGTATTCGGAAAGTTTCCTTCACTGTTCGAGAATTGTGTTACTTGGAGCAGATATCACCCTGGGACCATTCACCCACAGCCAGAAAACGTGAATATCATAAGCAGCATCCTTGTACCCAAAGGACTTATAGGATTGAGGAGATTACTCAGGTTATATGGTTACTATAGTCAATTTATTCCGTCCTTCCAAATTACCCCAGCACCTGTCTTAAATCTTATTTGATGTCAGGACGTCAAATGACAGTGGAGCAAAGAGTGAAAGTCAGCGATAAACCCCATCAAGGAAGAACTTATCCATTGTACGTTGAAGATGCCGGATATGACGCAACCTTTTTATATGACGACTAATGGTTCAGTTCAAGGACTGTCAGTCGTATTGGGAAAGGGTTAAAACCAATGTCCTTTTCTGGGAGACGAACCAACAAGGCCAAATCTCAGTTATGTCTTGGCACTCTGCAAATGAATTAGAATTCACTACACTGATTTTCAGCATCAACAAGTATAGGGGCTTCATGCATGATGCCACACTTCATTTTGGGAACTGACCACGCTCCATTGAAGTGAATAATGAGATAAACCAATCTGACCGGTTAGGTAGCCCCATCAGTAATCCAACTGCAAGGTAAAGACTACAGAGTAATCCACAAGAAAGGGATGAAAAAACCCTAGGCCTATGGCAACTTACACATTTATGATGACGACAATGAGACTGATGAAGATAACCAACTGCAGAAGGGTGGAATAGGCTCAGGATGCATGAAAACTGAAAGACAACAGGAGATAACTCTGTTCAGTAAGGAAGCATCAGTACACAGACTGAGGCAGTATTATTATCGAACACCTATAAAACAGCCAGCAAATACATGGAACCAACTTCAGGACTCCATATTAGGATCAGAATGTGCTAAAATTAACCTCCCACAGCAAGATGCATCCAACAGCTAGGGAACACCGAGGAGCATACTACAGGGAAGCCAGAAGTCTTTGCAAGATGTTAAGAAGAAGCATATCTCCTTTGCTGACGACCAATTTTGCGCGGGATGCATGCAAGAAGCAATCTTGAATGTGGTGCCGCACCATTCATGCCATGCACAGCGGTTCTAAATAAGCACACAACTCAAGACTAATTGGTTTGCACCACTGCAGTTAGCAGCAAGCCAGCAACAATCAAGCTGGAATTAGGCACAGGAAGCATGGAAAGTGAAAATGCAGATGTTAAGTTGGTTGACATGACCTTACACCATTTTCCGTCACTCCAAGAGAATACAGATGCACAACGTCATGACAAGGTTGCACAGCAT
>JAHWFP010265487.1:0-59959 GCA_023313725.1 Lithobius niger | reverse complement strand
AAAAAAAAAGGTTTACTTGTAATGAGTGTGGAACGTCTTTTGTGCTCTGTTGAGATTGAGGTATTAGAGTGAGGTCATTTGCGAAATACATCATTAACATTCAATTCATCTAATACATTATGTATCTCCACTTGGAACTGCAATGGTGTTAAGGGCGTGCTTCCCCTACTCCATGACCTTTGTGAATCGACGTATATACGCTTCCTTCAGGAGACCTGGCTGCATGACTTCAAAGACCATTGTCTTTAGAATGTTCACCCTGACTTCATGTGTAGAGCCTTCAGTGCGATGGATCCTGCTGATCTGGAACATAGAGGAAGACCCTTTGGTGGGTTGGCAATCCTTTGGCGAAAATGTAGTGCTTTTCACTTTAAAAGTGCTATGATTGCTGAAAGCAAGAGGGTAATGTGGGTTGATCTCGCCATCGATGGAGACGACTGGCGTTTTGTCAATCTCTACGCTCCCACTGATGATAAATCAGTCATTAGTGAAGATGCTCTTTCGCAGGTTTGGAGCGAAGTTGAAGCTATTAACAGCCTCAGTAGCCAGGAGCAAGTTGTCATCGGCGGCGATTTCAACACCGACTACAGTAGAAAAGGCCCTTTTCTTGAAGCCCTGCACACTTACCTCGAGGACCTTGATCTCCAGTGTTTAGATGACAAGGATGCTCCGGGAGATCGTTTCACCTATGTTAGCTATTTCAACAGTTTTACCTCATGGATCGATCATGTTCTGGGATCATCTGGTTTATGTGCTAACGTCATTCATTCCAAGGTGTTCGAAGACGTAGTGGGGTCTGACCATTTCCCTCTACAGGTTGTTCTATCCACCCACTCTACCCATGATAGTGAGCGACCCAAAACTTTCACTAGATTTGTCAAAACTCGAATGAACTGGAAACAAAGGGACTTAAATACTCTGACCCTTTACAGACAACAACAATGTGACCCTTTACAGACAACTTATCCACTCTTGCCTGTCGGATGCACCCACCCCACGTATCTTGTACCGAATCTAGTTGTACCGACGTCAATCATCACGCCGAGATTAAAAGTGTGTACAGGTTTGTCACGGAAGTTATGATACAGGCCGAAGTGAATTGCATTAATCCCAAACTCAAGCGCTTTGGAAGACAGATCGTGGGATGGTCTAAGTATGTCAAATTGAAATACAGTGAGTTTCGCAATGCTTACCTTAAGTGGGCTGCTGGTGGTAAAATGAAGAGTGGTGCACTTAAGGAGGAAAGAGAAAGTAAGCGTAGAATTTTCCGTGGAACTCTGAGGTGGAGTAAGAAAAATGAAAATGAAATCAAGCTCTTTGATTTTATCAGACTCAATCGCAAACTAACTCCTGCTCTCTTCTGGGGCAAGGTTAATTCGGTAAGGAAAGGAAGGTTGCCTGCCACCAAAGTGGTTAACAATGCCAAGGGTGACTGTGATATTGCTAAGATGTGGCGCGACAGGCTCGCATGCGAAGAACGTGAACCCTCAGTCTTGCATGAAGCCTGCTTCGAACATGGAAAAAACTTTTTCTCTCCAACTTCCTTTCAAATAAGAAGTACTATTGCTTCTCTTCATAATGGAAAAGCTGCTGGCCCGGACGATCTAAAAGCTGTAAACTTAAAATACGTAGGCGAAGTTCTGTGGAACTGGATCTCTTCCCTCCTTAAATGTGCTTTTAGTCACTATTGAAGGATAAAAGCACCGAAATACGATTTGAATGAATAAAAGCCTGTAAGGTGCAACATGCATACACTATTAACGCAACCGACAGGTAAGTCTGCTTTGGCAGGTAGACTGTGGGTCTCCCTATTGCCCGATTTTTTAACTGGTCTTAGGTCCTTCTGGTGCTTAGTGTTTTCGTTGGTGTTGGTTGAATTTTATTTCTTGTGTATTTTTAATATGACTTGAGTTTCCACTACAAAAAAATTTTATTTTTTATTTTTATTTTACGCTTGATAAAGGGTCGCATTCAGACCCGAAACGTTGCGTTAATATTGTATGCATGTTGCACCTTACAGGCTTTTTTCATTCAAAACTTTTACTCACTGTCACACCCTTGAAATTGCCAAAAGTGCCATTATCCTCCCCATTCTCAAGACAGAAAACTTGATCCAAGCAAGTGCGAAAATTATAGGAATATCTGTATCACCTCGCCGTGGGCAAAAATAGCGGACAAACTTATGTTGGACGCTCTTCAGCCTCACACCAGTGCCAACTTTACCCAATGCGCGTACAAAATGAAACACTCTCTGAAGATGGCTGTGAAGGTTCTCCAAACCATTGCTGAAAGAGGCACTCGACGCAACAGCAAAGTCTTTGCTTGCTTCCTGGTTATTAGTAAAGCTTTCGATAGTGTCCCCAGGGCTAAGATCTGTGAGTGCCTCCGTAGTCGTGGTGCCAGCGATAACATCATTAAGATCCTCGTGCAGCAATATCAAGAAGAAAAACTTTCTGTAAAGTGGAATGACTGTTTTTCTCCTTACTTCCAACTTGGCAAAGGAGTAAGACAAGGGAGTCCTCTTTCTGCTTTTCTATTTTCTCTCGTCATTGATGATGTACTGAGAACTGCCACTGGTGTTCTTGAGACTTGGCAGATTGAAGTCCTTAAGATTTGCTTCATCGCTTATGCTGATGATATTGCTTGTGTTAGCCTTAGTAGGAATGGCCTACAAGAGATTGTGTGCAAATTTGTTGAGCTTCTCAAACAGGTAAATCTTGAATGTAACCCTAACAAGAGCAAATGCATGGAGTTTAATAATGGGAAAGAGCCTACATTTCCCAAACGTTGTATCTTGGTTGGTGACAAAGAGGTTCTTTGGGTAAATAGCTGCATTTACCTGGGGATTTCTTTTACTCATAACCTAAACTGGGAAAGTGAGTTGAAGAAGGTTAAACTTAACCTTTGTCGCCAAAGTTATGTTATTGCTTTGCAATTCAGGAAGATGGTGACAAAAAAAGACCTCTGGCATGTCACCCAAAGCTGTGCATTACACCTGTACGGCGTCGAGTTTTGTCAACATACTAGTAAAAAGCTGTGGAACGAAACTGCCAGAGCCTATCACAGATGCATTAAGAGATATGTGGGATGGAGTCCTTTCTCAAGCAATAACGAAGTAGGCTATGAAGTCATTCAACTTACTTTCGAGCTCCAAGTAGTGTGGAAAGTTGCACAGCTGTGGCAGGAACTTAGAAACACTGACAATTCCCTGTGCATGATGCTTTTTTGTGGTGTCGATGGTTGGAGAACCAACTTAGGGAAATACGTGAGGAGCATCTTTCTTGAATATGGAAGATGGTGTGACAGCAGAAACAAGAAGTCCCTAAATGAAGAGCTTCATAGACGTATGCAAGTGCATGCTATCCTAAGAGTTCCACCAGTGAACTTCCCCTGCTGAAGAAATTGTCTCTTATTGTAAACTGCACCTCTCACTTATTTTTATTTTTTCCTAGTACATTGTTGATACATATATATTCCTGTGCATAACTAATAATGCCCATTTAATGTACCGAGTCGTACAATTAAAAGCAATTTGATTAATTTGAATGATTAAAACGACACGAACTTGGACACAGTGAAAAGAAACCAGGTATTTATGGAGTTTAACCGAACCACGCTAAATTGCTCAATTTTGGTAATTTCATCCTCTTTTCATTTCACGTTTAAAAAAAATGGGGGGGGGATGTTTTTTTGGTTATGTAAACACGTTTTTTAGCTCTCCAAACACGTTTTTCAACCACGTAAAACGGTGGGCCCGGCTGTGTAAAGCGGCGGCCATGTTCCGGGATTCAAAGTAGCACAAAAAGTTGGCATCGCGAAACCGGAAAGTAATCTACCAAACTATGCTGTCTGTTTTTTTTTTTTTTTGTTATTTTTTTTTTTTGGCTAGGTTAAGTAGGTTAGGTTAGGTAGGTTAGGTAATTTCCAACTCCTGGCATTGTGATGCAAATCAGGTTTTCTCACTATCATAACTATCGTAACTATCATTTTACGCATTTTCAATGTTTTTTTTACCCCTTAAAACACGTTTCCCCCAGGTTTTTTAATGTGATGTGTTAAGAGGATGATAATAACGTTGATTAGTAAAAAAAATTGAGTGATTTGGAGTGGTTCGGTTAAACTCCATAATTATCAGAAACCATTTGAATGTGGTGAGTGTGGAAAGTCTTTTGCAGATTTTTGTAATAAAACATGGCATGTACTGATACCCAGTGGAAAGAACCTCGTCGAATGTGGCGAGTGTTGTGAGTCTTTAGCGGACAATTGTAATTTAACACGACACAAACGTGTGTGAAGTGGAAAGAAACAGCTTGAATGTGGTGAGTGTGGAAGGTCATTTACGGTCAATTGTAATTCAACACGACTCGAATTTGGACACAGTGGAAATATACCATTTGAATGTTGTGCATGTGAAAAATCGTTTGCAGTTTGAGTGTGACGAGTGTTTGCAGTTTGAGTGTGACGAGTGTTTGCAGTTTGAGTGTGACGAGTGTTTGCAGTTTGAGTGTGGCGAGTGTGGAATGGCTTTTGCATGAAACTAATGATAGACATCACATAAACTTTTACACGATGGAGAGAATCTGTTTAAATGTGGTGAGTATGGAGGGGATATTGAGCAACCGTACTATGTGAGGTTGCACAACTTGTAAACGGTGGAAACAAACACTTTGACTGTGGAAAGAAACCAGTTAGCCTAAATGTACAAGGAGATGATGACGAAGAAGCATCTATGTATGTCTGCTGTAAAATGCAAGAACATTACTAGGCCTACTCGAAAGAAAAAACTACATGAACCTGGTGTGAGGCGTAAAATTGTAACTATCAACCAGGACAAGACCCGACGCCAAATATCACGCATTGAAACTTCATTTACGGATTTTTGTGATTTAGAAATAACCATAGGATCTTTCCAATACAGCATTAAATAACAATGAACTAAATGACACCGTTTTATCTGCCAACAATGATGGTCCACCAGATGTTTCTCCAGTGAGCTCGAAGAGTGAAAGCCTGTGCTGTTCTGACCTTACCATGGAATCTAATGGAGTGTGTGATGACTTGAAATATAGCACGTCAATGTATGTCACAATTCGGTCAGGCAGCTGTGGCGATTCCACATTCCAACAACATATTAACAACGTAGTTATCCCAGCTACTGCCGAGATATCGCATGTAGTTGGATCGTTAAACGAACTCCAGCATTTACAGAAAACCCTGAAACGTATTAGACTTGAGGATGATATTGACAGTTTGCAAATAAATTCAAAGCTTGACAATCTTTTAAACTTGAGTAGAGGCCATGTCCCACAGTCATTTTACATCTTTAACTGATACCTTGAGGGGGAAAACCAATAGTGATCAAATTAAACCGAAAAAAAGATAACTCAAGGGGTATAATGAAATACAGATGCTATCAAGTACCTGTGAGAATTTCAGCTCTCATATGGACAGTCTGGAGAAGAAACTGGAAGGCTTCATAATAAATCAAGCAGAAATGATAGGCCTACCCAATATTATACGTAAACTGGCAGATACTTTCACTAACTCAATAAATGCCTTGAAACAGCATGTCGAAACCAAAGTTGTAAAAGAAACTAACGTTGAAAAAATAACATCTGTGGACAGAAACGATTGCACTCTTACTGTGAAAACAATCCTAAAAAACAAACCTGATGGAAGAATTGAATTACTTTCTGCTCACTTGGCTAGAGCTGTTGATCATGATATAATTGGTAACAGCACTAAAACTGTCAACCCGAATATGACAAAAAGGGGAAAAACCTTAACAGAAAAGAAATGTGACCAAACTAAATCAGTTCAACTGAACAAAGGTTCAAATCCTATAATATCTAAACCAACTGCCGAGGTATATGACCTTCTTGAAGTGAACTAGTATTATGAATCTACAGGAATGTCTACCTTTAACCTTGGTACTCCTCATGAAATGTGTCGGCGTAACACTCAATCAAGAATCGTGCTTCTAAATGAGATGAATCCCACCACATCAAGAAATAGTTTGGAAAGTAGCGGAATTTATGGAAATAATGTGGATAACAAATTTAGTAACATTAAGTCACCACGTCCATTGGCTATAAACCAGCCCACCGCTGAAAGTTTAAATAAAAATTGTCTGATCATCAGTGATTCGCAGGTGAAGACACCTGAGGTTCCCCAAAGTGAAAGGTATTTGTTCTAGGACCTGGTGCTTCCCTGGTGCACGTATGGAATAGATTACAACCTTCCTACCTGAAATTTTGAAAAGCAATATTTATGCATCTCATATTGTGCTTTGTGTGGGTATAAACAACATTGGCTTGGATACGGCTGAAGGTTTGGCCGAACGATTAAATTTGATGACTAGGCATATTTGGGCTGAAAACAAAAATGCCTATATTAGTATTGTTGGTCTCTTACCACAGTGGATAAAAATTTAGGCTTAGGGCTCAAACCATACTTAGTTAAATGTAATGGGCTTCCTATGGCAGTGTGTCAAACCGAAAGTTTTGGCTTCTTGTCACTTTGGGATAATATGGTGATGTCACGTAGAAGTACGATTGCTCAAGATGGAATACATTTGTCTGGGGCGGGTAAGGCCTCGCTATTAAATATCATCATGTATGGCGTGCAAACCAATGACCTGGACAATATGTTGTATTTAAATCAGGGAAACTAAATTTATCTAATGTGCTTAATGTTTGCTCACAAGAGGTTTTGGCACATGTAATTAGTGATCAGTGCTACTGAGAATACAGGTGATATCTATGGTGGGGCTCGTGAAATGTGATGAGTGTTTGTTTGGAAGTAGTATCCAAATCTTGAGCAACATCAGCAGTAACAGATGGCATGGGGATCTACGTTTTTGCTTACTTAACGCTAGAAGTCTGAAGTCTAAACTCGTGGAATTTCACCTGTTACTTTCTACTTATGAATTACAATATTGTTTTTGTGGTTGAAACCTGCGTGGATGACTCTGTAACGGACTCGATGTTGGTTGGCAATTTACCATACTGTGTGCTACGCCGTGATAGGAGCACCTTAGCTGGGGTCTGGCTGTCGTGATTAATAAACAGGTTACTTCTGGGGTTTTGGACACCCGCGGGCAACGTTGAGGCAGTTACTATTGGCCTTGGCCCAGATAAGCTTAGACTAATTCTTGGTTACATACTAAATGAGTTATTTGAACCTGCTATTGCTAATATGACAAATTTTTTCTTTGAACATACTTCCAGTAAAATGCCTAATATTATCGTTGGAGCAATATGTCTCACATAAATTGGTCTTCTTTAAATGTCTCAAGATCCTGTCAACAACTATTTCTTGATTGGATTTCGGATCTAGGGCTTGAACATTTGGTTACTGAGCCAATGCAGGAAAACAACATTTTGGATTTGGTATTGGTGGATAAAGATCAACTGGTCTATGATTTGGAAGTATTGGAGAAATTTAGTACCAGTGGTCATAACATGGTAGCTTTTAGTGTAAAACTGGAAAAAATTGGCAATCTTGGAACAAATAAAATAAATAACGTACGTAATATAAACTTTACCAAACTACAGAGTGATCTTGCCCTGGTAAATTGCCTTGATATTATTGACACACCTATGAATATCGAATCAATGTGGATGACATTCCATACAAAACTACAACCTTGGTAAACAATATCACTTTTCTTAAAAAACACTGCATAAATGGAATCCAAGAGCCGCCAAAGAAAGTGATTAAGCTACTAAATCGAAAAAAAAGCTATGGAGATGCTATAAAAAAATAAAGGCAACGGGAAACTATATAATTATTATAATAAATGTAGTAAAGAACTCAGAAAACTGGTCAGGGATTTAGAAATAAAAAAGAACGGAATGTAATTCTTGAGGGTACTACAGCAGTGGTAAACTATGTGGCTTAAATTACTGGAAAGAAGCAAGGGAGTTGGCTAAGACAGCAAAAATGGTGGCTAAATAAAGAAATAAAGTCTATTATAAAAAGCAAGCCAGGACAAGGCACTATGAGCCATGAAGTAAGGTGCTAGTATTAAAGATGGATAGGAAAAACAAGTTAAGAGGCATTTTGGAAGGGTCCTAATGAAGTGGTGGAAAAAGGTGGGTACAGTAAATTACAAGCTAAAGGTGAGTAAGAAAGGTAAAGGCAGAGCTGTACCATGCAAATTTGATTAAACCTTTTTTGCAGAGGTTACTACCATTAAAGAGGTAGAGGTGAAAGACATGGTGGTAGAGGGAGAGGACATAGTAATGAATACATGGGATATTAGAGGAAAGTCTGGATTTTCCACTGGCAGACAGGTGGTTGAGGAAGCAAAGGTTGGCACACTGTCTGAACGCCAGATAAATAACTTAATAAGGGTGTGTGACCAAGTTCCTGGAGTTTTTTCTTATGAGCCAGGAACGACTGACTTGGTTGAATTGGATATCGAAATGGATCGCAAAAGCAGTTGCATCGTTACTCCCCGAAACAAAAGCAGCTCATTGAAAAGGAGATAAACAGAATGTTGGTGTAGGTGTTATACGTGAAGGAAAGAGTAGCAATGATTGTGCAGTAGCAATGATTGTGAAGGAAAGAGTAGCAATGAGAGTTTGATTGTCACGGAGGAAGGAAAGGCACCCAGGCCTGTGGTAGACTATAGAGAATTAAATGGAGGCACGAAGTTGCAAAGGTACCCAATACCAAATGTTCAGGAAATTGTAGAATGGGTGGTGACTGCCAACATTATTTCGGTATTCGATTGGTCAGGGGGTTTGGCAAATACCAAAATCGCCTAGATCCATCAAGATGATGTCTATTAATACCCATTTCGGGGGTATTTGAATGCTTAAAAATGAATATGGGCCTTCTGAATGCAACATTTTACTTTCAGCGTCGAATGACGGAGTGTGGAGGGAGATAAGGGATTTTGCTAGACCGTTTTTGGATGATGTATCGGTGATAGCGTAGGACTGACCAGAGCATCTCGGCAATGTACTGGGATTCTTGAAAAAGGTCAAAGTTGTGGGATTAATCACTAACCCAAAGAAGGGCCAGCTAGGCATGCGACAAGCTAAGTTCTTGGGACACAAGGTTGGTGAGGGGTGGGGTTTTTGGTGGCCGGCTGATGTCAAGGTACGAGCAATAACTAATTTACCTGTTCCTAAAAGTAAAAGGGACATTAAATCAGTGCTAGGTTTAACAGGTTACTACTGACACTATGTAGATAACTATGCAAAGTTGGTTTTACCTTTAACCGACAGACTAAAAAAGGGGGCACGGAACAAAGTGGCCTGGGATAGTGACTGTGAAAAAGCTTTTAATCAGCTTAAACAAGTGCTTGCTTCTCGCCCGGTGTTGGCTGCTCAGAACCCTAACAAGGAGTACATTGTACAACATGATGCGTCAGAGAAGGTGGTGGCTTTGGTGATTTCTCAAGTAGGTGATGATGGGCTTGATCACCCAGTTTTTTACTTGTCAAGGAAGCTTAATAAAAGTGAGGAGAGGTACAGTATCATCGAAAAAGAGTTTCTTGTGATTATTTGGGGGGGGGGGGAGTTAAAAGCTTGCACCATTTTTGGTAATGACAAGGTTCAACTTGCAAACTGACCACAATCCGTTGGTCCGTTAAAATCACAAGGGAGAAATAATGGGAGATTGCTGTGGTGGTCATTATTTCTCCAAGATTTATTGTTTGACATTGAACACAAAAAGAGGGTGGATAATGGCAATGCAGGCTTCCAGTGGAAGGTGTTTGTGTTTAATGTAAATGTTTGTTTGATGATTTTTGCTGCAGAAAGGGTGACAAACGCCTTAATGCTGAGTGTAGGAGGGCTTGCAATGGCAAAAGTTTTTTTTTCTCTAGTGGTGAACAATATTTTTGAGTTGAATCCAGGGAGGTGGATTGTTTTGTGTGTTATGGTGTGTTTAGGCTGGCAAGAGAAGAGATGGAGGAAAAAGAAAGTTTTTTTGAAGGCTTTCTTATGATGTGTTGCAGGCATTATTGGATGGATTGCTTGTTAAAGAGAAAGTTTCCAGAGTGCTGCAGAGTGTGAAATTGATGCATCGTATTTGGTGTGTCAGCTGGGCCGTTTGGTATTGCAGCTTACCTTATGCTTAACTGCTTTATTTCATCGGGTTTTACCCCAAAGAGAATTACACAAAACGTCAGCATGTAGTCCCCAATTGGACAACAAGAAGAGTTGGTAAGCCAAACCAAAACAACAATCAGCCTGATGCCAACAATACATCGATAGCCTTCTATAACACTACTATTATAACAATACATGTCATTGTCTCATATCCCGTGTCACTTTTAAAATAAATACAGATGAAAACCTATTTACGTTGCCTTTTGGACATATATGTCAGACTGCCTAAGCGGGGAATCGAACCCACGACCTTTGAATTCAAAGGCGGAGGTCTTACCGCTAAGCCATACTGACACAGCCTATCTTTAATCTTTAATTAATAATTGCCTTTTGTTTGGTGGGAACCTGATGATGAATGATGACGGTTTGGTGCCAAAACAGATTATTCTCCATAAGCAAGCGACAAGGACAGAGCTTTCGAGCATGAACTGTCTTGTTAGACAAATTCTTGTTTCATTTGCCTGAATGTTAAATACTGTAAATACTGTTCCAGATGATGTTTAGGAGGTCGATGAAGAGTGAAAAGAACTCCAACCTGTACGAACTTGTAACGTTTACTTTACCGGGCCTGGAATAATCATTGAGGGAACTCATGTTTCGCCCGTAACCAATTCTTTTTATATAGATTAACAATACATTAGCTCAACAAAACTTTTAGTTACCAAATAACATCAGTGGTTATCAATCAATGCATGCTTTATGCTATGCTACCACATTCCCCTTTCATAATCACACAGATCATTATGAAATCTTGTAGTGACTCATCCTGCCTCAGCTCTTACCAACGTCAATATTGGACGACCTGATGGTGGGACTGGTGACCCAGGATCTTAATTCCCTTGAGCTGAGCTTGGATTATGATCTTAAGTGTGCCCTGCCTCTATTCTTAAGCTCACTCACTATATTGTTACACAACAATGTATTGCATAATGAAATCACATCAATTGTAAAGCATGTGCATTGCCAAGCCAATGTATTGTTAGTATTAATCACGGTAGTAATGATTCCATTCGACCCCAGTCCTCCATGACAGTAAGTAATATTTGGCAACCTTATTAGAAAACTATTATTTTTCCTCCCCAATTTCCCCAGTCCTCCTCACTTAAGTTATCATGTCCTTTTTATTCATTTTTATTCAACCATCACATCAGTAATTATTAATAGCTTATTTGGTAAAGTCGTGGCAGGCTGAGCTATGTATAAAATCTTGCATTGAACATCAAATATAAAACCCAACCAAATGTGTCTTATTAATTATTGAGTTTCGCACATTAAATCAAATTCATTACCATCAATCCTAGCCAGGAGTTTGGCTGAACATCGCCACTCAGACCCCTTGACGAGTTCTAGAAGAGAACCAGTAACTCCTCCTATGTGTCTGTCAACCCCTGCAGAAGTTTTGGCAGCTGCTCGTGGCTTTGTCACTGACCCTGCTCCATTGTGTGGCAGAGTTGTGCTCATTCAGAAGCCACGGCTGCACAGAACCTCGAGTATTACTAGTTTCTCAACTGAAAAAGAGCAGGAAATTAGATGCAAACATTGGTTAAAAACGTAAGTTCGGAAAACATCAATTTAGCATCACTTAAGGCTGTAGGTTTACCTGATCCTTCAGTAGTGCATGTTTTGGGTGATGGTCTTCCATTTAGTGATTCCCAGTTACAAATGCTTGAAAATAGTAGATCAAAATGTAAATCTTTAAATGTTAAGAAGGCTCCTTTAGTAAAGAATACTATCCCTAAACAACTTGTTGAGTCATTTGAGTTACAGCCAGGCCAGTGTTGCCAGGCCAGTCAAAAGTTAACCTAGATTTAGAGGTGCGTAATGGCTCTAAATTACAAATAAATCCTAAACCTTTAAGGACTCATTCGAGTTCTTGCAGTAGCAAAGCTAGTTCAGGAGTTTCTTGCTCTAAGTCTTGTAAGGATAGATATTAGGCTTTGGAAATTAAATTGGATCTGGTTGAGAAAATGTCAAAGGCTGTAATGGAGTTGCACATTGGTAAAAAAAAATGAGAGTTTGGTTAAACCTTTAAAAGTTGACCGAATTTTACCACCTTACACTCAGTTTCAAACTTATCCTTTGCATGTTCAAGACCAGTCTTTTTCAGATTTCAATCCACCAAATTTTCCAGCCTGTACTGATCAGAATTTGGGTAGGGTTCGTTTTTCTACAGCTCCACCTGTGAACAGAGGAATAGACATTAAAGTTAAGGCTTTAGATTTACCTAAATTTAGTGGGCTAGCATCTTCCACTCCAGCATATGTTTTCCTGACTGATGAGGAATTTTTAACTTGTTGCATTCCTTCAGCACTAACAGAAGAAGCTTATAGATGGTTTTACCAGCACCCACCCTTTTCATCTTACAGGGAATTTTGTGCAGCTTTTAAATACACCTTTCACCCGCCGTCTAAAAATAGGCGTTTAGTTGCAGCATTACGTTAGACGGTTCAGGGGTTAAATGAAAATTCCCAGACTTTTTTTCGAAGATGTGAGGCAATTACTTCACAACTTGACGATAGTTACTCTGTTGAGGAACTTATCGAAATCATCAAAGAAAATCTGTCTGAAAGGTTTCAGCCTTATGCTTGCCAGAGGGATTTTTCAAACTTGGTCGAATTTTACAACTACGCGACAAGAATGGAAACATATGTAGCTTCAAAAACTGGCCATAAATTATCCGTTGATGCACCAATACCTACTTTGTCTAACCCGAACGTGTCTGTAAACAATCAACGCCGTTCTGCCAATTCTGTACAGGTCCCTGTAGTGTCTTCACCTGCAGCGGCGGCACCTGCAATAGAGAGAAAATTTTATCAGTTGCATAACACTGCTAATCATGACATAAGTTCTTGTTCACAAAGTAAACAACTAGTTGAGGCAGTTAGGGCAGGCAAGTTTTCTATTCCCAAGTTAGTTGCAGATTTAGCTCGTCCTCAACCAGCAACTGTTGCCACTGCTCAAACTAAACAAAACGATCAGCAGCTTAATACTCAGCCTAAATCATTATTTTCTGGTTTAGACAAAGCTAGAAGACAGGAAGCAGTTTGTAATGAATGTTTCAAATCGGGACATTTAGCTAAAAATTGCTTGATGAAGTATCCTGAGCTTCGCCCAGCTTGGGCTTCAAACACTGTCAAAACTAATGTGAGCCAGCTCTCACAAAAAACTCATGGGTTAAATCCAAATGCTCCCCCTTACCCAAAATAATCAGGCGACAACTTCAATCTGGCTTTGCAGTGCCATCGCCGCAAGATCATTGGTACGGTGGCCAAATACTTGACAATCCTCATCGAATACCCAGAGGAATAAGGTCTGAGCATCCAAAAAAAATAGATTATCTTTGACTTCCCCGTATAGTTAAGGGTCCTGAGGAGTCCCAAAATAGCCCTTGTGGCCACGTTGGTGTGCGAATCGGGGATGAAATTGCCGATGCACTTTTGGACAGTGGATCAAGCCTTAGTTTTGTGTACGAGGGCTTACACGACGATTTGATTAATTTGGGTTTCAAATTCAAAAAACGGGAATATCTGGTTAGATATGCTGATAGGCGCTGAGGTATTTGCACTGGGTTTTTCATCATTCCCATTCAGATTAAAACCCATTCTTTTGTTTACCCATTTATTGAGATGCCTGATGCCATCCAACCAATAATTTTAGGTGTGGATTTTCTGACTTGGTCAGGGATGATTTTAAATTATAATAGAAATTATTGGTTTTGGCATCCATTCAAAGGCGACGGTGTATGCTCTCCGTAGGAATCCCTTGCGCTTGCTCCCTCCCACTGTAGGTGCGATAATTGTCAACGCAGAGCTACATCCCACCCTGGAGGAGATCCGTGAAAAAGTGAATAAAATTAATATTTTGGACTCGGATCAAAAGGAACAACTTTTTGTTTTGTTAGTGACTTATCGCCATGCATTTTCTACAAGAGTAGGAAAATTTAAACACTGCCCTCCCATGGTGGTAGATACTCGCGTAGCCCCTCCTGTAGCTTGCCACCCCTACCCTTTAAGCTATTTAGGTAAACAGATGGTTGCCGAGCATGTTAAAAATATGCTTGACCTAGGCGTAATAGTTCCTGGTTTTAGTGAACACTGCTGCCCCGTATTTTTGCTGCCGAAAAAGGATGGGACGTCTCTGGTGGTGGTGGATTATGTCCCTCTCAACCGGAACGTGCAGCGTGACCATTTCCACTACTGCTCATTGATACGCTCATTGCACATTACGACAAATGTAAATGCCGAAGTAATTTGAACCTAACTATGGCATATTGGCACGTGCCCTTGGACCCTGAGAGCGGCAAAATAGGGTCATTTGTCACTACTGAGGGCCAATACCTTCCTCTCCGTGCTCAATTTGGGATGAGGAATAGTGGAGCCAATTTCTGTCGTACAATGTCGCAGTGCGTCAAACCGATACGTCACTAGGATGCATCGAGTATGTTGATGATCTTGGGATCGGTTCAAAGCTCTGGAAGGAGCACCTGATTGGCCTGGAAGCATCATTGTCTATGATGATGAATGAAGGATTATCAGGTAACTTAAAAAAATAAGAGTTTGTGGTTAAGGAACTACTCGTTTTAGGTTATTCGGTCACTGACGATGGCGTAAAATACAGATTTTACAGTCTTGGCCAACACCAAAAACTGTGAAAGAAGTACGAAAATTCGTAGGATTAGCAAGTTGGTTTCGTAGGTTTGTGCCTCGATTCGCTGAAAGGATTTCAGCATTAACTAACATAAGTAACATCTTGCGAAATAGCAAAGAAAAACATTTGTCTTGGGATCCCAGAGAGGATGAAGCATTTAATAATATCAAGAGCTATTTATTAGATGCTCCAATTTTGGTTCATCCTGATCCTACCAAGCAATGGATTTTGTATTCAGATGCCAGCGCCTCTGGTGTTGGTTGTCTGTTATGCCAAAACGGACCAAACGACGACCATGCTGTTACAGTTGATATGGCATCACGTAAACTGTCTTCGGCCGAGGCTCGTTATAATTGCTCTGAACGTGAAATGCTATCAGTTGCTTTTGGCCTCAAAAAGTGGCGCCATCTCATGGAAGGCTGTGATATACTGTGCGTGACAGCCCACTACCCTTTAACTTTAATGGACGTCAAGAACAACAACAGAGGGCGCATAGCCCGATGGCTGGTATTCTTGTCGTCATTGGACGCTAAGTTAGTTTTCCAACCCGGAAGACTTAATGCCCCAGCGGATAGTTTGTCACAGATGTTTGAAGGTGTCACCACTCCCGATGAGGATCGCATGAATCCGCCCCTCAGGGAAGTACATATTCCTAATTTCAGCTAGCCATTTTATGTATTCAACAATGATTGTTTTAACTGCAATGTTGAGGTAGCTCAAATTACGGTTGAAATGATAGCGGCTGAAACTCGGAGAGACGAATTCATGAACAGGTTAGTATTAGCTTTGCAGGTAAAACCTTGGAAAGCTGCTTCGGTCGCAATTCAGAGATTTGTAGATACATATTCAGCGAATTGCATCTATGATGACCAGCAAGGTGTAATATATTGTGACCTTGTGCATGACCCCTTGAGTCAGCCAATCTAAAGCTATTTCTTCCCAGGAATTTACAAAGGCAAGTGTTGGATCTTAACCATAGTACGGTTACGGGAGGACATTTCGGAGCCAAAAAAACCTTGGCACGAGTTCAGAAATTGTTTTACTTTCCAAGAATGAGTAGATTGGTCCATAGGTTCATCCGGGTATGCCATCTGTGCCAACAAATAAAGGCCATGGCTTACGAACCCTTGGTAGACTACAAACGATTCATTTGAACCATCCTTTCCACACAATCCACTTATATTGGCAACAGTCTCTGCCTATGACCAAGAGTCCGCGTAAGAACCGCAATGTACTGGTAATAACAGATTTGTTCACCGGATATCTCCTTTGTTACCCTTGTAAAAAGTTTGATACGAAAACGCTTGTCACGCTGTTAATCAATCAAGTTTTCCCTATATTGGGGGTACCTCATCGCATGGTGAGTGATAATGGAGCCGCCTTGGTGAGCTCAATTAGTAAGGAATTTTACAGGCGTTTTGGTATTAAACAATCAGTTATTACCTTTACCATCCAGCGTCTAACATAACAGCCCAGCAGAGCTACAGTGTAAGAAAATTGGTAGGATCATCGCACAATTTTGTAGCGATAACCGTGACTGGGACGAGAAACTTCCTTTATTTATGCTTTCTATAAACAGCTTGGTTGATTCGAGAAGTGGTTACACCCCCACTTTCTTAAATTTCGTCCGAAAGATAAATATAGGAACAGAGCCTCCCATTCAAGACACTTTAGATCAACCACTACCTCTTTGGGCTGCTACACTAACTAGTAACTTACGTAAAGCTTTGGAGAGATTACGGCGGATTAGACATTCTGATCGAGCTTACGAATATGCTAAGCTAAATGCTCGTATTCCAAAATCTCTGGAATTCGAAGTTGGTGATAAAATTTGGGTAAAAAGTCATTATTTGTCACACAAGCATAGTTATTTCGCGGCTAAACTACAAAGAAAATTTGTAGGATCGTATGAAATTGCGGAGAAAATCTCTCAAGTTTATCGGGTTCGCGAAGTTTCAACTGGTCTCTTGCAAAAGGGTTACCAACATATTTCAAACTTGAGACTTGTTGTTGATGAAATACCTGGTGAATTCACTTAACTTTGGAATTCCAGACTTTCAGTTTTTGTCTGATATTTCTACTTTTTATTGCCAGTCTAACTGCCAAGGGAAACATTTCAAGATCTAGATTGGTGACTCATTTGAATGATTTGTAAAAACTGTGTTAAAGTTATTTTATTTTATTTCGTTCAGCTCATTTGCATGTTTTATGTTCATTATCTTTCAAAATTTTATTTTCATCCATTACAAGTGGCCTGGCCAAACACCAGAATAAATTTGGGTCACTTTAGAGCCCAGAATTCCCTTTTGTAAATTTTTGACCCCACCAGAAGCTACAGCTAAGTGAACCTAATTAGCTTGATGAAAATGGTATTAATGCTACCTGTAGAAAATGCGGGCAACTTACGGTTAATTCATAGTAAGGAGACTTGATAGTAGGGCAGTATCATTTCTCAATTTTACTGCTATGAACAAATGCTGTAAATTGTAAAAAAAAAACCCGTTCGTTTTTAATTTGACACAGAACCTTTCAAGTCTAAAGTGTTAACTCGGGTTGATCAAATCTGTGTCTCTTATTAACTTGGAAAACTTACGTTCTGGAGTTTTTACTGGAAGTTCTGGAGTATTTTGTTTTTACCTTGGTCTTAAGTGTTAACTCACGCAAGGTTCCTTTTGTTTTCACCTTGGTCTTAAGTGTTAACTCGCGCAAGGTAACCAATTTAAACTCCATTTTTCGTTTTGCTACTAATGTCACTTTGGACGATTAGTTTAAAACTGTATTCTTTTTGGACCCCCTATCCATAACAGATAGGATCACCCTAAAACCCGATCACTAAAATGAATAACTCAAGTTTTTGAGTTTGGACGAAGGTACAGGGGTGGTGCCCCGCCCCCCCCCCCCCCCCCCCCCCGGTCGGGGAGTAACCTAGATTGTCGTCGGGGAACAGCCGGAAGACGAAATCTACATGACGTCATAAAATTCGTAAAACTTTCGGGGGAAAAAGGTCAAAATACAGTTGCCGTTTTGTTTGCCAGTAGTCCTACTGTTGGTACCTCATCACCTCCATAATATTTAAGCTGTCTTGGTTAATGCAGAAAAGTTACTAAATACGTATAAAACTAAACTTTTAAGGATTCTAGCTTGAATTCATGATACAATGAACTAAGCGAAAATCGTGTACGGTAAGTTGAAAACTGAATAATGATTTGCTGCACTTAGACCGTCAACGCCACGATTTAACAGACATCTTAGTTATGAGACACGTTTGGGATGCCAACGCTTTACCAGTTATCTCTAAACGGAGAAGACTCGATTTTAAAAGCCCTACGCACAATGCGAAGTTTGTGAGGGGTCAAACACACCCCAAATAAACGGAGCATAGCAGCCCAGTGATCAAGAGTCCCGGCCTCCCAACGAAGAGGACGCAACCTCAACTTTAGCGTCTAACCAATGCAGAACTAAAAAAAATGCACTGTGTTCACAAATGGCCGTATACCTCTGAGGTCCGACTGAGTGTTCTAGCTGTAGTTATAGCCAAAACATCAGTTAAATTTGTACAGAAAAAGCTTTCCTTCCAAGTTTTCGTCAGTTGAATTCTGATAACAATTAATTCCATAAAAACCGAGCAAAGAATTAAAATTGAAGAATAGTTAGCGGATTAATTTGCTAGTAGCTCTTTTTCTCTTAGCCCATCGCCACCGTGATTTAAAAATAATTCTCAGTTAATTCAGGAACGTCATCTGAATCTTCCGTCATTTGAAAAGTAAGCAACAATACTTTTCAAACATAAATTATAAGTGTTTGTTAACGTTAAATTAATTTTTTTTTAATTTAAATTCACCAGTTAATTTAATTTGTAAATAAAATATATAAAAAAAAACAGAATTTTGGTCACAATTAGGTTTTTACGACCTTTCATGCTGAAGAATTTTTACGAAAAACATCCAAAATTTGCTTGGAAATGTGGTGCAAACGTGTCTCGGGAAGCTGAAAATAGGCCCTCAAATCACGTAAAATGCATCGGCTTCCCCCCGCTGGGGGAGTTTACAGCGGTCCCCCAGACCCCCAAGCTGGTTTCGCCAGACCCCTGCTAAAGTGGATCACATCTCATAAAAAAAATTTTTAATTTTCTTTGCTCCCCCCTCCCCAGGTCTGGGAATCATTGCCCCCCTAACTGGAGTTGGCTGGCGCCACTACTGCGAAGGTAGGTCGGAGGTCCCCTATGATTTCTTTTTGTACCGGGAAGAGTAGTACTGGTCCCTGTTCGGGTTAAAATCACCCATCACCTATTTGGCAGCAGCAAGAGTGTGTCAACTGTTGATACCAAACGCATCAGTTTATCAAGGAGGAACCGTATTAAAGGTTCTACCGACGTCGGCCTGTGCCAGTGATAAGCGGCTGTATAGCTAATGAAGTTATTGAGTGTGAAACCACGAACCTAACCAGCAGTTTAGTGGAGAAGCCCAAGCCGGATCCGTAAGCATGTAGGTGATACAGGCACTTGATCTAGAAGCTCCGCTGGAAACCCTCCACCACCCAAACGTGATTTTACGATTTTAGCAAAATTTACTAACCTCATTTAGTGCAGCGAAGTGCAAAATTCAATTTTCCCCCTAACTTTAGTGGTTTAAACTTTTTATTTTACGCGGTAGTTTTCTTCATTTATCCGCAGAGTCACCAATGGACAGCTTTTTATAATTGAATTTTAAATCTTATTTTAATCTCAATAAATTCTGATGCAAAAACTATGGAAATCTGCTTAATAACTAAGATTGTACAATTTGGATGTAGGATATCACTTCTTTAAATGGGTAACCAGTATGAACAAAACTGGACGCAATTTTTTTTTGTAACATTTTTTATGTTTCCAGTGTAACACGTTGACCGTTTGGAAGAGATAAACTTTAAGATAAGTGTCTATAAAATAGAATTTTGTAGGCTATATTTTAAAATGTTAACTGCTAAAACTATTCATAGGCAGAAAATGCTTACAATCTAAGAGAGTTTCATGTTATCTAGTCTTGGAGACCAATGATTTGTTTCTATAGTTGATTTACTGCTTAGTTACGCCATTGACAACAGCAGATGTTAATTTTGGACTAGCTTCGAACTTTTAAGTCAAAGTTTGTTGTACCTTAAATTTTTGGTATGCCCATATCATCCAACATTTGCAACGTTTGTAACCCTGTATGCGATTTTTAAAAATGTTAGTTGCTTACCTAGGCTAGACAAGTGTTTGTATAACATCCTAGTTATACACAAATTGTATAATCCTTTCCTAGGCCTATTGGCAAGTTAAAGAGTTCAGGTGTTGTAGTGTCAGGACAACTTTTGTGCAATGTCCATGTCACTGTTATATAATTTTGAGTTGATTATTCAACATGAAATTTCTAAAACTTCGCCGAAAATTTCTAGATAGCTGAGAACCTTTCCTGGTCCTCTAAACCCTAAGCTGCCGCTCACATGTACAACCCCTAGCCACAAGATACAATTTCTACTCTGGATTTACTACAATTTTAAATATTGTCCATTATTTGTCTAATGGAAAATTCATACACTCCTGAAGTTTAAAATCTAAATTTATCTTCATTCGTCCCATCTTCAGTGATTAAAAAACATGCGTTCGCTTCGTTTCGAAGTAATCACCCTTTTTTTTGGCACTGTAAAATGTTTATAGCACCATAAATCCAACCCGAATTTAAGTTTGAATTACCATTCCTGGGTCTTTGGCAGGTTGTCCACTGTAAACTTCTAAAGAACCACAGAAATATTTTTGTTTTTTATGTATCAGGCAAAAACTGTGCAAAAAATGCAATAACAAGGTGAGTAACATGTGCAATTAACGTTTAGGTTAGATTTTAATTATATTCTAACTTGCACACGATATTTAAATATTTTCATTGAACCAACGAATTAAAATTAAAATTTGGTTGTGACACTTATTCCCACTTATTCCAAAGAAGTTTATATTAGCTTTAAAAAAAAAACTTTACACCGCAACAATTAAGTTTAATTAACTAGGAATTTTATACCGTAATAATTTTTTGCAGTTTCGTGCCTTTCTCCCCTAAAAATCGGGTCGAATTTCTCAGGTTACCTTCGAAAACGCCTTTTCACTTAACCGCAAAAAATAAAAACATGCGTCAAGCAACATGATTATTAAAAATAATTATTGGCGTTGCCTATACTTTTAACGTGCTAATGCATACCTTTTTTTTTCGTTTCCTGGTAGGCTATAAAATTTCGTATTTAAAAGAAAACACATTCAACATTCATTAACCAACAATTTAACAAATTTTAAACATTAACACTGTTCACCCCTATAAAGCTGTTGAATATTGTCGCTCGGAACCGTTTGTGTAAAAGTCCCGACGGTCTTTTTTTTTCTCTTCCTGGAGGCTGCCATCTTTGGATCGAGCGTATAGTTCTTGCCGCATTCGGGATCTTTTTTTGGCATCCGGTTTCTAAAAGATAACGTAGCAATCGGGTCATAATCTTTGCATATTAAAACTATGAACATTAACAAATTATTTTTAACATTCCAGCATAGTTGATAATGCCTACTTACCTGTAAATAAGCAAAATAAAACCGGCGAGCACCGACTTCTTTAAGTTGAAACGAGCACATCGGCTCGATAGAACGAAAGCAATGTTGACGTCAACAATGGTAGCACGTGAGCGCGAGCCGTTGCTTAGCAACATCGCTAACCATGAGTTTATATACTTATAATCTGGATTGCACACGATTGTCTTGTAAATAGTTAGCGACTGCTATTTTTAGTGTGCGAATCAAACAGTTACTTTGTAATTGCATCATTATTTCTTGTCATTAATATGATGATCGTTGAAGAGAATTTATTTCAGTTTTAAATATATCTTAACGTTTTCATTAAATGCTTGACTTGAACCAGCGCTTACTTTATCAGCATTAATTTTCTCAGGTAAAACCGAACCTTTGACAGACCTTTTTCTTTTCCTTTAATCCAACTTAATTGAAGATGTTACTTTTTTTGAACTAGATACTTTTTAAAGTATTTCTTGTTGAGACCTGTTTGGGCTCAGCAGCCAGCTTATTTGGTGGACCTCAGTCTCCGCATTTAGCGCTGAACTTTGAGTCGCGACGGACGTGTGCATTAACGAGTATCGTATTAAGTCAAGTCGCTATTTTAAATAAAAAATGTCCGTCAACCCTTAAACTCACTGGCTGTTTGACAACCTCAATATAAACGCTGTCTGATTTATTAAAAATCCTAGATTTTAGGAAGGATCTCTCCATACCAATAGTTACCTGGATCTAGGTGGAACGGAATTAAATTCTAAATTTAATTGTAAGGTCTTACAGTTGTCCCTCGCCAGATTTAGGGCTGAGCAACTAATAAGTTAGAGCTTCTGAAAAACCATTCCGTTTCCTTTTTACCGGGATCGACTTCATTATGAGGTTCAAAGTGTAATATTGTGTATTTTCTTTTTTTTTTCCATATCTTTATTTTTGGGTCCTGAGCCTGTTCCACCATTTCAAAAGTACAAGTTTGCGGAAAACAAGTTTAAGAATACTTCAGCATCATACGGAGCTGCTGCGCTTTTGTCTCGGGTTGGGGGTCATTCTGTAGTGACTCAACCTGCCTCAGCTCCTACCAACGTCAATATTGGGCGACCTGATGCTGGGACTGATAACCCAGCATCTTGATTCCCTTGAGCTGAGCTTGGATGACGATCTTAAGTGTGCCCTGCCTCTATTCTTAAACTCACTCACTATATTGTTACACGACAATGTATTGCATAATGAAATCACATCAATTGTAAAGCATGTGCATTGCCAAGCCAACGTATTGTTAGTATTAATCACGATAATAATGCATTCCATTCGACCCCAGTCCTCCATGACAGTAAGTAATATTTGGCAACCTTATTAGAAAACTATTATTATTCATCCCCAATTTCCCCAGTCCTCCTCACTTAAGTTACCATGTCCTTTTTATTCATTTTTATTCAACCATCACATCAGTAATTATTAATAACTTATTTGGTAAAGTCGTGGCAGGCTGAGCTATGTATAAAATCTTGCATTGAACATCAAATATAGAACCCAACCAAATATGTCTTATTAATTATTGAATTTCGTACATTAAATCATCCCCACACATTAGTTTTATCACGTTAGGGTCGCCCACTCTCCCAAACCTCTACAATCTAACAAAAACCAATTATAGGTTTTCAACTTTTAGCTAAGGAGTGAAACTGCTGTATCACGAATATTTCACACGAAACAGATTTAACAAGGAAATGATAAATGGCATCCGAAAGATACACATTTTTGTGATCTTTACAACCTCAGCATGTGGACTAAATAAAACCAAGAAAATTTCAAACGGTTGAGTATTTCACGCTTTCACACTAGAAACCCTACCTACGAACACGCAACCGGTAGAGGTTACTCACGCAAAATTCTCACCACTGATCTAAACACTAAAACAATGCAAAGTAAGTTTTCATCACTTCACTTAATTTTACACCAGTCACGTTTTTGATTAAAGGGTCTGCTGGCATGTCAGCCCTGGGGCAAAACGAGACATGGATATTATGCTTCGAGGGTGCATCTCATATGTAATTTATTTTACGCAAGCAATGTCGCGAGTCTGAACTGCCAACGTTGGTCAACAAGTCTATTGCTAATCGTGAATCGGTAGATATTGGCATCGGAAAATGTAATAGAGATGGAACTAATTCTCCCAACAATCCACGAATGCAAACAAGTTCCTTGGTTAGCTCACAAATAGCAGAAATTTCTGACTCACAACTCAATTGCGCAACTAGCGACTGTGTCTTGCTGGTCCAGACATCGGGGCTGCACCTAGAGCAATTAAAACGCTACTAACACCTTTGCTTCCTCCCACCGAATCCAAAGATGTGTCGCACCAGGATACTAAGCACCAATCTTGTTGGAATCGTAATCTATTTTTTGGTCAATTGTACCCTTCAGATATCGCCATATTTTTTTAAGGGCGGTGAGATGAGGAAGTTTAGGGGATGCACTTCTTCCTGGCTAATTGTACGACATTATACAGAATATCAGGTCGTGTTTGGATCCCAAGAAACATCTGTTACTCGAGCATCTCTAAGTAAGTGATCTTGTCAACACATAAAGTTTCACAGGTGACCAGTGGCCTAAGTGTTGCGAACACTTTTTTGACCGGATTAGCATCTGTTTGGTGAAAATAGTCGAGTTTGTCGTGGATATACTTCTTGTTGGAGAGAGTAATATAGTAAGCAGTTTGCTCAATCTCAAACCCAGTATATTTTTGGCCTTCAACTTCCACAACTTCCACAAAGATTGGTAAACTGAATTCGTCGACAGTCGTCAACAAAAAGACATAGGATAAGCTGTAAATCCCCAGATTTCTGCACAAAGTGTAAGGGTCAAATTGTGATTTGACTAGTCCGAGTACACGCAGCACTTCATTTTTATGTTGATACTAACTGCGTCCAGATTCTGAAAGCCCATACAAGGATTTCTCGAGGAGGCACACCAACTCTTCTCCCACTTCTGGGTGGTTGTCTATGTAGTGTAGCCTGTGTCCCAAGTAGGTGGTCAAAGCCAGAACTAAGCATTTCGATGATCTTTGCACGGTTGAGGAGTATGCCGTAAGATAATTGATTTTGGCATGCTTGTTTCAGGCGGCTACCGCTAGTCTGACCTTTAGCCTTCGTAGGGAGCCATCCGGGTGATTTTACGTGTAAATACCCACTTAGCTTTGATGACTTTTGCACCCGGTGGTTTGGTTACCAATGTCCATACTTGATGGGAAACCATAGAATCCCTCTGCCCTCCGGAGAAGTTAAGGTATCATTGTAGCGCTCGGGGGTGGCAACAGCAGTTGGTTGATGCAAAGACGTGACGGAGTAGGACCATAGGTTTCTCCGTGTCGGAATTATCAGAATCCAAAATGGTATCTTGGAGAGAATTGATTTGTTCGTTTGCTACTCGTTGTTCAACCATGTTAGTCCTGTCCCTGGACTATACCCTCGTAGGAATTTTTGAGTGGACGGATGAAACCTGTTACAGGGGTCAGGTACATTATAGTAGTTTAAAAAAAAAACAGTGGTAGACATCTGAGAAACTTCATCCGAATTTCCCAGCCCCAATTTTCCAATATGGCCGTTTTTTCGACGAAATTAAACATACCTTTATGCTTTCACCTGTGCTATAGGATTCCAAAGAGTTACGTCGGCTTCTGGTTGATTAAAACATGTTTGTAATCAAGCCACCTGCACAATGATACTAAATTTATGTAAATGTGTAGGCCGAAAGTGGTTTAAAAAATGCGGTGTATGCAAATCAATACAAAATCGTGTAGTACTACTTGCATAAAACACTTACAGAGATTAGCAGTAAGTTCTTAACGAAACAATTAAACAATATGGAAAGAATAGATCCCCACCTTTCAGAAAATCCTAAGTATGTCTAATTCGGGCTCCCGAGAGCACTTTGAATTAAAAAATTACAGCACGCGTCTGCCGCTATGCCATTACCGCTTCACCTTTAATGGGGTTAGGACGGTCCGTATCTAAGTTAAACGATTTCGGTTAGAGTTGATGGAAGGACTAGATCCCCACCTTTAAAAAAAAATCCTAAGTATATCCATTTTGGGTTTAGAGGGGTCGCAAGAGCACTTTGAATTCGGAAAAACCTTACGCTTTCGCCGCTATTCCATTACCTCTTCACCTTTATATGGGCTTAGGACGGTTCGTATCTAACTTAAACGCATTCAGTTAGGATTGAGGGAAAGAATCGATCACCACCTTTCAGAAACTCCTAAACATGTCCATTTTGGGCTATTAGATAGTTCCCAAGAGCACTTTGAATTCGAAAATGCCCTTACGATTTTGACACTGTGCCATTTCCTCTTCACCTTTAAACGTATTTATGACGGTCCGTATCTCAGTTAAACTATTTCGGTTAGGGTCGATGGAAGGAATAGATCACCACCTTTAAGAGAAGCCTATACTATCCTTCAAAAAAGAAGCTACATTTATAAATCATCTGAATCATCGCATGTTTTCGGTAGGTACGGTGCGCCTTGCAGCTACCTGCTTGCCAACGAATGTTGCATTTTGGTGCGCCTATCAGCGGCATGCTGTACGAACGCTTGGTCGAATAGCTATTTACAGTGCAAAGTTAAGGGTGGGGTCAGGGTAGGATGAATGAAGAAAACATCGAAATTATCCGAAAAGTGTGGCCAAAACCAACTTTATTTTACAGTTAACTTTAAAAAAGGGTGTGGAAATGGGGGGGGGGGGGAGAATATGAAAAACGAAACTATTAAAATTTATCTGAAATGTATGCCAGTCCAATTTTTTTTATTGGTCTGGCAGTCATTCCAGATAAATTTGATAATTTTTTTAAACTTAAAACTTAAAAAAAAAAAGGTGGAGGGCAAAAGAAAAGGGGATGAAAAAAAAATAGTCTTAGAAAAAATTAGCTTAAAAAAAGGTTGGGGGAAGGGTTGGGGGAATTTCAACACATTTCATTTTATTTCATTTGAACAAGTTTTTTAATTCTCTTTTGGTTCATTTGGAGGCCCTGAAAAGGGCCGGTTTTGCTCCTTGTTGAGGAAAAAAATGTTGCTGTAGCCAAGTCAAGGGGGGCTTCTGAAAACACGTCGTGAGTATAAATTCATGAAGAAGCTACTAATGGCTGTAAAACAATGTTTGACAACAGCTGGTCCACAAACTATTGTTTAAAACATTCACCATTCATTTCGTCTTGGATCGGAACAAAAACGTAGCGTTTGGCACGAAGCCGTTCCCGCATGATTCAGAAAAAAAATCGCTGCCTCTTCCCGGTCGGAATCTGCCTGCCGCGAATGTTCATTTCATCGTTATTCCATTGTTTGGCCCTTCCGTGGTGTGCATTCACGAAATGCGAGATTCCTATTTTCTGAGCGTAATGGCAAAATGTTATGTAGGTTGGAAGAGGCTTCGACTGCAAACGCCAAAACTTGATGGGAAGCCGGCTGTGTTCGAGGAGAGTTGTAGCCATTTTAACAATTGACTGAAAACTTCGCTCAATCAATGGGTTAGTTTGAGGTTAATAAGGTGCTGAATATAGGTGTTTTATTCCAGACTCACTCAAGTAGTGTTCGAGATCATATGCTTTCCAGATGGATTCGTTATCTGTGTGAAGCATTATGATGTGGGAGGTCTCGCTTTGTCACTGGACAACGAAAGTATGGAGGGCATTCAGGACTTGTGATTGTTTACTAACTAGAGCCGTCGTCATTTTTGCTGTCGACTTAATGGAGCGGGCTCCGCTTTCTTTGCTGTTTGGATGTTTCGCAAGAAAGGGTCGACCTTTTTTCTACCCGAGCCGATCATTAAACGAAACTAGGCGATACCAAATCCCGACCCGATTACCGATACCAAATCCCCCAATAACATTAAAAAATTTGCCTTGTAATTTCTAAACAATAAGAAACAGCTGCTTGGGGTTTGGACCATTGGAAAGATGGTGAAAAAACGTTGAGAACGTTCAAAATCGGTCGACGAAATGTGAAAATATCTTCAATTTGGTTTGTTACTGATCTCTATGGATTTTATATACCGAAGCCGATTTCTACCGATATTGCAAATGTCGGTAGATGAATTACGTGAGGCATTCTGAATCGGGATCGGCCCAATCTTTCAAAATATGCTTTTAGTTGCTTGCAGTTAACAGACAATTCAACAATCAACAACATCAATCAATCTTTCAACAATCAATCTTTTTGCAATCGGATGCCTTTAACAATTAGAAACGGCTTCCCCATGTCGTTGTTGTTTGGATTTTGGCTTTTGCTATTAGTTTAATTTGTCACCCTAATGGTTCGTCAACCCCATGTCCAATTCCGGATTTTTTTTGTGATCAACCTTGTCCAGCCTCCCGTACTACTGTATGCAAAGTGTGGCTTGGATAGTTCTTGTGATTTTTGTGTGATGCACGGTCTAACATTACATTGGAATGTCTTTATAGCGGAGCTACGCTCCAAAAAATATGCAAAGACTCGACGAGAAAAATCGTTGATGAAGAGAAGTAAAAATCTTGCGTCCCCATTAGTTGGGATCTTGACAGGTCCAGTGAGATCAGCATGGACCAAATTCAGGACACGCGTGGACCTAATAGGGACGACCTTATGGAATGGAAGGTTTCTCCTCTTGCATAATACGCATGCAAGGTGTGTTGTGGGAACACCAAAATTGATGCCACACAATAATGACTCTCACTGTATTTTGAACATGATGCTAAGTGAGGGGTGTCCGAGTCGATCATGCCCATGTCCCATAAGGGTATGTTATTCGGCAAGTTTTCATAATTTGATGGAGGTTTAGGTGGGGCAGCGGCTGAGGCTTCCACTCTTGATACAAATGGCGTAGAAGAAGGTGTCCTTCTAAGCGGTGTACATCATTGGTTAATACTTTACCATCCCGCAGAAGGCGATAGTCTTTGAGTAACTGAAAGGCTTGTTGATTCTGTATGATAGTGAGGCCTTTCCTGTCTAGTGCGGTATTGAAACAAGATTTGCTGGGGTTTCGGCTTAGCATAAAACGTTCTCTAGCCTGAGGAACATGTACGGGGTCTCAAGGATAGTTCCTCGTTTTGTGGCTGTTATACAGGCCCCCTTTGACGCGAGGTATATCTTAGTGCTCACAGGCCTGTTATCAGTAAACCAATCAGCTCTACAGGTCACGTGTGAGGCGACCCCACTGTCGAGGGCGAAGTATTCTAGTGTACGATAAGATATAGGTAACGTAGAACCGAGTGTATGAGCATATTGGTGCATACAATCATCACGTTGAGATCTGGAGTCGACAAGTCGACAAGTGCCAGATAGTTTAAGCATTTCAGGTCGTGATGGTTCTTCATCGAGAAGCTCTTTTTCAGTTTCCTCCTCCACTTCCAAGAATGTGTCAGTGTAGAAATAATCGCCACGAGATAATTGTCTTGCTTTTGATTGGGGTAGATGGCTTGTAGTTTTCTTGGAAGGCTTATTTTTTATGGAGGCCTCTTGAGTTCTCATTGTGCTTCTTATTTGGAAGATATTGCTCCTTAATCCTACATGACGCCTCATCATGCATACTTCTGTGACACCATTCACATTGTATTGGTTAACATTGCATAGGAAAGGATGGAGATGGCTGCAACATTGCTTGTCCTTTGTCCGAAGAAAAATTACGGGGCCTTAAGTCTTGGCGTCTGTGATCAGGATGTCTGTGATCAGGATGAGCTCTCAGTGGTATAGATAAAGATGGTCTGTGATAGATTGTTTAGGTGTCACAACATTTGAGGTGAGACAAGCATCGATGAGACGTTGTTTGGTTCTATCAATGGTTAGTGCTGCCTCTCCCTTCAGCTTTTCTATGATGGCTTGCCATCATGGGTGACGTATTTCTCGTAAGGCATAGTGTACAAGATCTGCATCACTAGAATTATGGCAGGCATGAAGTAATGTCTTGACACGAGCTAAGTATTCTATCGATTTATGATGCGTCATATCAAGGTTGAGCAAGGTATCTAGATGCCACAGTTGTGTGTTGGGGTTTTGCAGGTTAAATCTCGTATTTAAATTATCCCAGATCACCCTCACATTGGTTGTTTCTAAGTAATTCAGTAGCTGGGAATCATCTATGCATTTTGTAATGGAAAAAAGGGTGCATGCATTGCTAGTCCGCCAAGCATGATCTACTTTTGGAGGGGCTCATCTTCTGGTTCAACTCGAGTCTGACTTCATAGTGTCCCTCTTGCCGTTGGCCACCTTTGCACGCCACAAGAGGTAATCTCTCCCAGGGAAGACTAATTCTTTTATAATAAAGATCGGGTGAATTGCTCGACATTATTGATAATTGCCACGGTAAAAGCGTTTGAAAAGTAGATTAAAAAAATGCGTCCCGTGTGTATAATGCAACGGAAAAAACTATAAATGGTGTAACGGTGTGTATGACAAAATAGTATAAAAATGCACAAAAGCACATATGGTTGACAAAAAATACAGGAAGATTCTTATTGTCGGTTGGGTCAACTTACGATAGTGTCCAAGTTTGGTTTGTTTCTCAGAAGTGCTGCCATATTGGATTTACGTAGGTCCGTCGACTATGAAATTCGAGTTGAGCTTTGTTCTGTTTCCTTCACTTTTCAACCACGCTCTGCTACCAAATGTTGCAGAAGTAAAGAAGTTTGCTTTTAACATGTTGGCAGTGAACCATTGAATTTACAATACTGTCATGTTACCAGACCGAAAAAAATAACTTTTCACACTAAAAGCAAGGCCGGAAGTGTACACCTCACTACCATTGGATCATCACATGGGTCTTTTCGTCAAAAGTATTTATTGTCTTTTTATTCTTAAGAATGAAAGCTGACCACCAGATAGTAAGGGTCTACTGCTTACCAGCATCTTACAACATTTTACACCAAGACCCATACTGCGAAAGCTTGTCTGTGTTCCTTCTAGGTTTTGACTTTTAGACTCTTAAAAGAGTCCGTTCCGTTTTTTTTTATTAATACATGTTTTTTTGAGAATTGCAGCTAAACTATAAAATAGTGCAACTGATAGTACCGCCTGCAACGTGAAGAACACACAATTCACCCAACCTATAATTGAAGTGTAACTTCCTTTTTTTATTTTTTATTTTATGTTTTTAATATTTTTCGTGTTAAAGAATATCAGGCAATAATAATTTCAAAATGACCACCTGCTGCAAGACGGCGGGCATTACAGATTAATAAATAACGACATGTGCCATCGTTAACAACTATATCAGCTTATTCTAAATTTGAAGGAAATTGACTATTATAAGTATAATTTCAAAATTGTCAGCCAATTTCACCCAATTTCAAGATGGGTGATTACTAGGGACATTAGGGATTACTAGTGACGATGGCACATTCACTGTTTCACTTGGTATCAACTATTTCGCCTTCATTCTGAATTTTAAGGAAATCGGACGATAATAAGCATAATTTCAAAATGGCCCTGATTTCAAGATGGCGGCCATTACAGATCAACAGCGACAATGTTGCAGCCATTGTTTCATTTGATATCGGTTTGTCAATGACACGCGTAGGTTAGAAACACAGCATTCATCTAAGATGGATTCAAATCTGCAACTAACAGTGCGAGTAATTATACACGCTATGGTGTAGGGTTCGTATCTACTTGCACCTTACCTGCTCGGAACATTCGGATCAGCTCCTGCACAGAACCAATATTTATTACCAATAAATGACAAATGTGTTGACAAATGTGTTGACAAATGTGTTGGGATCGACTTTGATGAAAGAATAGTTTGATGCTGGATCGAATTTTGACTAAGGAAAATTTATCCTTTATTTTCAGTAGACCTACGTAGGATATAAATTTAAATACCCTGCGAATTATGTGAGTTTGTGATACGCTGGTCGTCACGAAGTCAGTTAATACGCCTTCACTACTTGTTCTACAATGTAACAGTCAATAAAAAATGGCCACAATTATTATCGTGAAGCAGTAGCAAACAGGGATTGATCAATCCGTTCACGTAACGCGGCAGCTCAACATTAATTATGGACTTGCATCTATAACGCTACGTGCATTGACGAACGAGTTCACTTTTGACTCGTACTAAACGCACCAATACCAAAACTGTAACGCACCATAACACTGTCCAGCAGTGAAGCCAACATTTCCACTGTCCGTATTTCACTGATACTTACTGTGACTCTACTCTTGGTTTTAAACAGTGATCCAGACGCTCCTACTAAACCACATCCTTCACACCACCTAAAACTAATTTGTGCTTTAAGATTATGTTCGAAAGTGTAAATTAGCTTGCTATAAATCCAAAAAGAGCAACGCAAGAATGGAGTCGAAAAATAATTATAGTACCAACTTTAATTGACGTAATTATCTGCGTTCAAACGAACGTACAGTTACTGGATGGAGAAACAATTCAGTTTTACCAGGAGCCTATAGAAGCCTATATTAGTTTTTTCCCTAACTTCGTTGCTCTGCATTTTCCATCAATTCTTCTCAAATTTTTTTTGTACATTTCTTCACCGACAAATTTCATCGGTGCGTAACGCGGGTTAAAATGAGACTGATGTAGGACGAAGAAAAAATTCCTATAACGTAACAAAAGAATATAGAGTCGTGGCAGCTCACTAATAACCTCGGTCGTTACGTGTTCAACGACGGAGGACGGACGGACAGAAGAAAGCAACGAAATCTTTTTTTTCGGCAGCACCAAATTGGCGGAAGTGGAGCGCATCCGCCGGACAGACAGACATACAGAGATAGACGGACTAGAGAGACTAAGAAGGACGGGTCACTGCACCACCTCCTGCCCCTCCCCCTTCCCCCACCTTAATTGGCATGTCGAATGAATGGGGCCGAGTTGTGACTTACCCTCTTTACTATCCTTTCACTTTGAATGCGTTCTCATTTCAAACATCGCACGCGCAAACGAAAGATGCTCAACCAAAACCAAATGGAGGCGTTGTAATGGAAAAACTGTGAAACGGACATAGCCTATTTAGCTTTGGTGGCTGCAGTGTGCTTTGACTGGGGCCGGAGTGTGACGATTAAAGCGGGATTAATGAGTGGATAATAATCGATACGAGCTGCCCGTCTACCGCAAGCTGTTTACTATTGGTGAGTAGGCTAGTTTCCTATTTAGGGGCGAGGACTTGTATCGACATGGAATCACGTTAATTCCAGGATTTTGTAAAATACTGACCCGCGTGTGAGAGCCGGAGTTACAGTAACTTCGGTTTCTTAATTTGCTTTAAAAGTGTTTGAAATAATCCGGAATTGTGGGTAACACGGAGTTACCCTAACTCTTCTCTTGTTTGACGATAACATGGTTATGGTTTCTGATGTTATATGTATAGCCGCAGAGAGCGCAGTAGCAGCGCGAGCGAGGCAGGAATGATATTTAAGGTAATTCCAGTTCCCGTGCAGGCGTCCGCATTTCAGAAAAATCAAGAGTTACTTCGTGTTATCACAATTCCGGAATATTTCAGACACGTTTAAAGCCAATTAAGAATTCGGAGTTACTTTAATTCCGGGTCCCACACACGGGTCAGCATTTAAGAAAACTTGTATCGACTTCGTGTCCATACAATTCCGGCACATTCCTTTAATGATATAAATCCGTATTTTTAACCACGTTTCAGGTCCAAGGAAAAATCACACCTTAAGGTCTACGGAACCCTTGAGGAATTTCAGTAATAGCCAACAGCATGCACGGGGAAGAGGAGGGGGGAGGGCGCTGATTTACCCTGCCCTTTTCGCAAAATACCTTTTTTGTTTAAAAAAAATAAGGCCTATTTACACCGCCATTTTCTGGTGTGGTGGTGCCTGAGAAAGGACCTAAAGGCCTAAAGATGATCTGAAACATTAAACGGCATGACAGGGGCGAAAAAGGGGCAGAAAAGGGTAAAAATATAAGACAAAAGACAGACAGTCTGTGCACCCTACTGATATTGTTAAAATTTTGTAGCTGGTCCAAAACAATTTTGGGTCTGGTCACCAGTTTTGAAAAGTCTGGTTGTAAGTCGCGCTAACAAGTGTGGAGGCTTCATTGGCTTCTAGTAACAAATTCCATAAAATTAATGTACCAGAATTATTAAAGGGTCCACTAAACACTACAAATTGATGGAATACAGCCGAAAATACCCACTATGGTTTTGAAGTTTCTTGGTCGGCAATGTGAACGGCCATGGAGCCTAGGTGTCGTACAAATGTAGTGCACTCATTGCTACATTCCTTCCGAACGGTAATGACTATGTTCTGGTTCACAGTAGCATTCTGGATGCTACTCAAAATTTCTTAAGACTCTTTAGTGGTCGTTCAGAATAACCCACAGTGTCGTTTCAAGCAACAGAATATCATCTTACAGCGTCGTTTCAAGATAAACTAATTTTCCTTCATTCAATACGTTTAATTAGGTCATCCAAAGTTCCAGGAGAACCTCGAAAATCCCATAAATTTTACGTAAGGCCGCTAAAGGTTAATTAAGGGGTTCTCAAGTACGTACTGATGGTTTTTTTCCTAGTGCATTAAAATTTCCAATCGCGCATCAACGCTTTCACCAAACACTTCCTGTATTTGATGACCATGCCATCCAGAGCTCTTCCAGATAATCTCGAAACGAACCTAAGAGTCGTTCACAGGCGTGTCACAACTGAAAACGTAGACTTTTTCCAAAGGTGCAACATTTGTACTCTAAACATTGCTGAACCTAGCATTAAAACAAAGTTTAAGCTACTAGCGTTTTTTTTTTTTGTTTAATGAAAAAAAAGTCAATTACGCACATCTAAACAATCGCGAATAAAATGTAAAAACAAAACACCACACTCCCGCATCAATTTTTTTGAGTAGCTCTCCTGAGAACCACTTAAAAAGGACTTACCTTCGTGCATCTTGCACGTATTGATCTTTTGCAACATTTACATAGGCTAGGCTTGAGTGAATCTAGCAAAATCGTGTCATACCTGGGGGAAAAAACCAGGAAAATAAAAGTGTTTGCAACATTTACATATTCGTTTGAACTAATGTTGCAAAACTGAGTAACACAGGAAAGCCAACATGGATGCATGTACCTTGAATTAATTTTTATCGACCTAATCGTTAGTCATGTCGTGTTAGTCAAGATCAAGGCCGGCTGAGATAGTAGCTGCGCTCCACTCCAGGCCTGTCAGCTTGCTTTTGTTTAGTGTCAGATACGCTAGGGGTCGTCCAGTACCGTACGCATTGAGAACCCAAAGGAATTTGTAAGTGGAATAAGTGAATGCGTTGAAAGCCCTCAATATGCGCCAGATCTTGCAATTTGATCGTTACCTTTACGTGTTTAAAGTTTAAAACATAAATTTTGTTCAGATACCAATCCTCATGTCGTACGGTACTGAACGACTCGACCTGGCGTATCTGTCACTAAACAGAAGCAAGCTGACGAGCCTGGAGTGGAGCGCAGCTACTATCTCACTGGGCCTTGGTCAAGATTTACATAATCGCGAGGTGAACACGAGTGTGATTTAATGGCAGAGGCAGTAGAATAGACGCATATCATACACGGTGATAGACGTGTATATATATGATTGAAGTAGTTTCTCCAGCAAAACTAATAATAATTTCTCTGTTCCTATTCAATATATTTCGACCAAACTTGGCCATATCGTAGATAAGTATGGGAGGTTTATTTATGCCAACTATTACTTTATTCCGTGCAAGAGTCAAAGTAGGAGCCTCACGTAAATTTAAAAACTGTTCACTTTTTGTTGTTGTTCTTGTTCTTGGCTGACACGGTTTCAGTAAAAACTACTGCACCTACCTAAAATCTGAAACATGATCTAGGCCAAAAATTTCCCTAGGCTTTGTCCTCACATAGACCACTTTTTCGATTGGTCAAGCCGTTACGGAGTTACGGGAAAGAGAATATTTATTTATCGGGGCTGCGGCCCGAGGCCATGCGCCTACCCTAATCAATGATACAGTACATGAACTAAACACTGAAACACAGCAAACACACATAGTATCACATACTGTCCGTCATTGCCCCCTGTGTGGCGCATCCCCATCAGTCAGACAATGTCCACCCTGTTCCCTTCTCACTGTGTACAATGGCAGCCAGTAGGGGTAGAAGATAAGATGGAAGCACTCATATTGGCACGGAAGTGGACATACCGTGTAACGGCAGACAGACACCCGAAGTCATTTTTACTTCTCCCACACACTAGAAGCACATCTCTACTTGTAGCATGTTGCACCCATGGCCTCAGGACCACACGTTCAGATTGCCAACGTGGACAGTGAAGCAAAAGGTGGGCAACACTTGTCCTTTCCCCACAGTCAAACACCGCAGTCAAGCTCCACCCCATCCGCATTCTGTGTGCCTGCAACAGGCAGTGTCCTGTCCGCAAACGAGACAGGATCTTCGCCACCCAGAATGGAAGCCGATCTAACAGAGTCATAAGAGCACCCTGCCTGTGGATGCTTCCCCTCACTCCTTATTCCACCGCTTCAGGGTCCACGCCTAAGACCTCTTGAGCGGTCACACAACGCCAGTTTACACAACATCACTTGGGGCTCTTTTGCAATGAAGTTTGCTCCCTCATTACCCTCAACCCCACTGTGGCCCTTAACCAACCCAAGAGCAAGGTAGCCAACTGGGGATGGACACCATAGCTTCCAGCAAATGCTGAAAACCGTGTGATCTCTCATCGTCAGTGATTGGACCGCACCCTCGATGGCAGACATGGCTGTCCGCAAATCCGTCCAAACAATAAAGTCCTGCAATCGTAAATCCTCAGCTACATCCAAGGCTACTGACACGGCTACCAACTCACATTTCGTGCTCGAGGCAACATCTTGCAGCCTGCGGCAGACAGAGACTTTCAAACTTGGAACACAGACTCCAATTCCGCCACTCATACTTGCAGCACGATATGAAGCGTCACAAAAGATGTTGCGTGCTCCTCCTAGTGAAAACATCCTGCAGTGATGGACACGAAATCCATGGACATGGTGGTGGTGGACTCACTAATTAGATCGACTTCAGATGGCTGATGTCTTTATTACGAAACAGATTTACACCACGACCAGCAACACCAAGTAGTGCAGTCACTTTCCTCCAGAGCTGTGTATTCATGCAGGGTTCTCGCTACAGGGTCATGATCTCCTCTGCTCATGTTGCGGAGATAGAGATCAACAAGCCTTTCATCCGCCCTTACATGTAATGGTGCCTCTCCTGCTTCAACGCACAGGGCTTGAACAGTCATGGTGACAAGACACCCCATGACCGTTCGCAAGCAGTTGTTTACACACACCTGTAGACTACGAAGGTGTCGCGGAGTCAACCTTAGAGATGGCAAGTGGTAATCTAAAGTTGCACGAATGTGGACCCGGTAAGCTGTCATCAATGTTTCCCTACGTCCCTCAATTGCCTCACGCAAAGACCTCGCATGCTCCGTCCACTTCAGTCCATAGTCCAACCATACACCAACATATTTCACTTTTTCTGTTGAGTGAAAAACCACACCGTCAACTGTGACTGCTACCGGTGTATCACAAATCACTGCTTATTGTGAGAATACAACCAATTCAGTATTTACTGGAGCAAGAGAGAGGCCACGAGCTGCCAGATGCCGTATAGTGCTATCCAGCGCTCCCTGGACACCCTCGGTTAAAACAGCCAGGTCTGTTCCCACCACCTAGAGCGCAACGTCGTCTGCATAGCATACGACGTTGGCGCCCTGGTCAATCACAGCTAAAACTTCATTTATGGCAATAGCAAACAGTACCGGACTCAGGCAGCTACCCTGTGGCAAGCCGCAGTCAGTGACTTCCTTAGTTGACCAGTAGCCATTAACTCTGGTGACAAATGCCCTATTCCCCAAAAGGTTCAGAATGGCACATGATAGCCGTTTGCCTACGCCCATTTTTAACAATGACTCACTAACCCGTGCCATACTCACCGTGTCATAGGCAGCGCGGATGTCCTGGAACACAGCAAGGCCAGTATAGCCCTGTGCCCATCCCTCCCTAATACTCGTAAGCAGAAACAGGATGGCATCCTGTACACTTCGTCTTGGTCTGTAACCAAATTGCACTTCAGAAAGGCACCCATGTTGCTCCAAATGTCAACTAAGCCTATTGATAAGCATGCGCTCACAGACTTTCCTAGTACAGGAAAGTGGCGCGATCGGCCTGTAACTATGAAGATCGGATCTCTTGTTACCCTGCTTGTGGACTAAAACCAACACTGTAAACATCCAGGAGGATGGTACACTTGCTCCATCTAAAAGGTTCTGCAGAAACTCCAGAAGTCGTTCTCTGCCAGCATCTGAAATCTGCAGAAGATCCTTGTACAACACCCAACCAATACCAACTGCACTGTTTGGACCGCACAGAACTCGGGCCTGGTGAACGGTACATCAGTTGCAGGGTCAGCATCGGTCGGCACCACCTGATGCGGGGGGGGCGGGAATCCCCACTGGGTAAGCAATACACGCTGGCAAATCTTGCATTAAATGTGTTCACCAATTCCACACCACGTAGAACATTCGTGCTCGATTCCCCACTCACTGTCTGTTCATAAGCCCACACTACACTACTTCTAGAATTCTGTGGACGAATGACGCGCCAAGGCTGAGAGTTAGAGGTGGACACTGAGATCGCTTTGCATACCCTGACACATTAACGCGCCTTTTTCTTACAAATAATGTACTTCGACTCCTGAGTCACCGCTTTGTAAACCAGCCACCCTTCATAAGTTGGTGCTCTTAAACACAGCTATACGTCTGCCGCCTGTCATTCACAGCCTGAGTACAAGTGGCAGACCACCAGAGTGGGTTCGCCTTGCCCGATTCCCTGTCAAGGATGCGCCGGTAACCACTGCTAGGCTTCCGTACTGGGAGGAACTCATCACACCATTTACCAAAAGCTCCACTACTGATCTTTGGTCTACAGCAGCCTGAGACCTTGAAGTCTCCCATGCCATTGCGAAGTGGATGCAGAGCAAAAGGGAAATGGTCACTCCCTCTCAAGAGACTACAAAACGAAAAGCACCTGCAATTACCGGAGAGCAGATGAAGTGATCAAGAACCAATTTCTGCTGCATGCCACCCTGCCAGCAAACAAAAGTCGGCTGCTCGTTATGAATGATTGTCAGGCCAAGAGCATCAGCAGCATGCACCAGCCCGCGACCCCTCGCATCACAGTGTGCAGAACCCCATGCAAAGTGATGAGCGTTGAAGTCACCAACTGTGTCGCAAGGGGCCGAGAACTGCTGCAGCCATGAGTGCCATACAACCCTCGTTGTTCTCGGAGTAGCATGCAAAAAGACCACTGTAACCCACCTCCCTTCCATCCACACTTTATTACAAGCATCTATCTCGCGTACTCTCTTATTTGCAATCTGAAGGTATGGGACCTTCCATTTGATAAATATCTTTATGTCGAATCCCGGTTGCGACACAACACAGTCAACATTATGAACGACTGGTATTTCATTAGTATTAGTGTGTGCTTCCTGAATTCCTAGGATGTCTACAAATGCTCTATTTCCTGACACTTATTAGGTAGCCCCCTGCCGTTCCAGGAGCCTAGCGATATGGAATTGACGAATTTATTAACACACATGCCTTACTCTACTCCCATCTTATCTTCTAAGCTTCCTGCTGTACTGATACTAATACTAACACTACACACACTTTTAGCACTATTAGCACTACTGCTGCCACCACTTACACCACAAGTTTCTTCTATCTCTGTGCTCTCTTCTGGTTCCGGCGAGGCAGCAATAGCTGCGCACTCCACTACATTTACCAGCGTATTGTCGCCACTTTGCTTGCTGCCATCTTGGTCTTCACTAACATCCATACTCATGCTATTTGACATGCGTGAGCTCCCGTAGCATCTGTGATAGACTGCCGTACCGGTTGCTGCACTAATTGGTCGACTGACGATTCGCTACACTCTTGTTCTTTTGAACCAATTTTTTGCTTCTGCCTCCTCTTTCTCCTGGCGGCTCGAACCATCAGATTCACTAATCATTTCCTCTGCAGTTTCATGCAGGGGATCACTAAGTGGCAATTGTCGAGCAGTCGATGACCCAGGAATGACTGGATGATCTGTCACCACATAAACTGTTGCAGCTGCTCCGGCTGGTTTCTGCTACTCAGTGGTCTTCTGTTGCGCTGATGCTCTACAAGCTGTTTAATTTTTTCTTGCTCCCATCTGACTTGTGCACTCACTGCTGTGGTTTGCTCACTTGCTACTACGATTTGTTCACTTGCTGCTGCTGCTGCATGGCGACGTGCATTTTCCATCGAGAGTGCTTGGAGAAGGGGACACAGGTTCGCGGATCGCGGCAACAACCGCACACCTTGCACTCTAGGCTTACACAACCACGACGAAAATGGCTGTGGATAGAACACCTTAAGCAGCGTGGGGCACGGTCAGCAACCGCGATCAACGCAGGCATGCCCTTGATGAGGATGACGTCTGGGACATCATCCAACACTACAGTATCACGAAGGCTGAACTTTATTATACGCACTCCTGTTTTCTACCACCAGCGTACAACTTGTCAAAAGTATGTGACACGAGATCTCCACACCGCTTTATCGCTGTTGACACATCTTGAGGGGTAACCTCTTAGGGCAGCCATTGGACCCTGGTCTCTATGAGGTTTTCATGGAAATCGTGGACCTCCACAGGATGTCATTTGTTTCTATTTGTACCTGTAGTAGCCTGCATTTTGCCGCAACACTTCTTAACACGACTTGATATGCATGGCCCATGCGGAGATTGGAGATGGCCTCAATTTCAGCAGCACCCACTATTGCCGCCGCTGCTGTTAAAATCTGGACCGACAAATATGGCTTTCCTGCACTACTATACATAAAAACCACAGACTTTACCATACGCACATTGTTCAAACCCCCCTCATAGAACTTTTTAAGGCTCAAAATGTTTGTTGCTCTCGAACCCGTACTGATGTTCCTGGTCTCTTCTTCTTCACTTCCTCTACATCTCACACTAAACATCTCTTTAAAATGTCTCAAAGCACTTAGCCTATCTTCATTTATATTACCGCCAGAAACCACATTACTATACAAACTACGATTGTCACTACCCTCTACCTCATCTTTGCTAATATCATTTGGTTTGTTATTGTTTACCTTTATTTTTTGTGTTGCTGATATCACTGTTGGAGGGAACATTATTGGCCGATTCATTGTTGACTGGTTCATCATTGTTGACTGGTTGTTGATTGTCTTCAACATGGAGGCTGATGTAAAACAGCTGTTAGAGGACTTCTGTATGGCAGGATTGATAGGGCCATGCAACGTCAAAACGGGACTGGTGTCGAGTGAGGCATTTAGAGTCATTATAGAAGAAGCAGGAAGACGGAGCATCTCGCAGGACGATGTAAAATTATACGGTGTAGTGGAAGATGGACGAGAGAATGGACAAGAAGAGGTGGTGACAATGATAACAACAGTAACCATAAATCCCATAACAATGGAAGGAGGTCTATTGTAGCCCAAAAGGTAAAGACGACGCAGATGTTGATGTAGTCTTACAGGATCTCCTCAGAGAAAGGCTGGTGAGCAGTGCTGATATAAATTGTGGGACAGTCTCGAACGAGACTTATGCTGTGGTTCTTCAAGAAGCAAGGAGACGTGGGATCGCAGAAGAAGAAGTGCGTCGTTTTGGAGTGGTGACAGAAGAGGGAGCGCAGCGGATGTACAGCGGACAGGATGGAGGAAGAAGGGACGGCAACAAGGTGGCTGATGATCGCAGAGATGTGCTGCAAACTGTGCAAAAACTGTTCAGCGTGGCTGTGACCGGCAAAGGAAGTAAGACTGAGAATGTAGATGGGAAGGAAGAGTGCAGTGAGGATTTGGAAGCAGCAACTGTGCGGCGAAACTGCGCCCGAAATTTCCTAACTTTGCAGAAATCATACGGTGGCAACCTAGTCAACGTGGACATGGCCAGGTCGGTTGTTCTGCTGTGCGGCCAGGCTGGCAATTCATACACAATGCTCCAAATTTACCAAGCAATTGAAGGAGTCATTGGTGCGTGGGAGATTCAAAAAATCGGGTCCTTGAGGGCGGGTAATGCCTTCGAAGTATTGACTAGAACAATGGCGGCTAAGCATCTCTCTTGAGTGCTATGATTTGCGAGAGCAGCGTGTTGAGGCCAGGCTTCACTGGTTGCCTGACGGGATATCGGCGGCTGATGTAGGGGCGGCGTTTCAGGATGTTGGAGTAGTGGAGTCACATGCCTTTGAAAAGTTAGTGGTGTGCGGTAGAGTACTGTGTGAGACGAATCATGTGTCAGGCGAATCACTATCAAGCTACGGGAATCCCGCTCGATGGAAGACGTACCGGACATTGTATTTGTGCGCGGCATTGCCGCGTTGGTGTCGGTCCCTGATCGCCCTCCCCTTTGCCTTCGCTGTTTGCTCCGTGGCCACTTCCAGCGAGACTGTGCCAGCATTGAGTGTGCAGCATGTGGCGGCTACAGGGAGCCACGTGACCTCTGTGTACATCTCAAGAATGCAGCCCGAGAAAAAGCTAGGGGTCTTGAGGTGATACAAGGCACTGTGCAAGATCGGCCGGTTGGATTAAGGCAAGACAGCAACAAGACTGGGCCCATGACCATGAGACCCCCAGCGGGAAAACTGTTGCCAGTACCAGGGATGTGATGGATCACTCGTATGCTGAAGTTGCTACGGGTAATGAGGAGATGGAGAGTGGCTTAAACCGCCGGCAAAGAAGAAGAGAGGAAGAAAAGGGAAGAGACCACGGATTCAGGATGACCGGAGTGAAATTAGTACCGTTGCAAGTTCACATGGGCCGACCGCTGCACATGAGTTGGATTCAGTGCAGAGTGAGCTGGTCGTAGAGGAAATGTGTGACAGTTCTGTGTATCACTGAGAACATCAACTTCGTAAGCATTGACGAACACATATGGCGAAACAGGCAATTCATGGACCGTGATGGTGGCCATCTAACTTCCCTAGGGAAGGAGTGTCTCATAACTGAGGTTTATAGAGTATTGGATCGAAGCACCCCTTTCCTTACCTAATGGCTTCAAAATGTGCAATGCCCTCCCGATTTAACAACCACCCCAGATACCCCTATAGGCAAACTAACGCCAGAATTATACCAAAAAATCTAGCTCACTTCTATGCCCTGTTGGCCGACCTCACGACTGATATTTTTTTTATTGTGGAGACTTGGCTCAACAACACTTACACCGACCCAATGATCGTTCGACAACTACCCTACCTTATTTTGCGTAGAGATCGCGGTTCTCGTGCAGGTGGTATTATGATTGTCTACAGATCGTACATTGGTTTAGTCCACTCGTGCACTTCCTCGAGCTCAGAGGCTCTGTCTGTCAGCCTCCCATCCGAGTGATTGAATTTTATCCTGGGATATCTCCCTCACAGTGATCGGGATGATGACACACTCGATATCTGCACATTTATCGCTAAGGAATTGCACCCAACTTTCTCGAACATCGTTCTAGGTAATTTTAACCTCTCCACGGTCGACTGGAAATTGTGGAGCGGCTCCAAAAAACAACATAGGGACTTCCTGGCACTTATACAACCACTCGGGTTGTCTCAACTCATTGAAGTGCCGACCAGGGGTGATCGCACATTGGACCTTATCTTTACACAGGAGGATAGGTTGGTCTACAATATCACTGTAGATAATCACCTGGGTACTAGCGACCACTCTATCATTGGTTTCAATGTTAACTGTGACATTGCTAAACCCAATGTGGATACACAAATTGGTGGTAATGTGGATTTTGCGCTACTTCGCGAAATGATCGGCTCTATTGACTGGCCCAAATGCTTTACCCATTGTAGTAATTCAGTAGATAAATTATGGGAATGTTTTATTAATCTCCTTTCTGCAAATGTTGATTTCTGTCGCTTGGCACCAAGACCCAATTTAACTTCCAAGAGGAGGTTACCTTCTTTTATACGAAAACTGGGCAATAAAAAGCTAAAGCTCTGGCGTTCGTATAAACAGAACAGAACCGAGGCCACCCACACTGCATACAATGAATGCAGCAAAAGGTACGAGACCGTGGTTATTGGCTGGCACTCGAATTTAGCATGCTCCGTTATAAGAGAGGGGAATCTTCATTCTTTGTTTAAACACTATAGAAACACGACTGGCTCGGCCAGGCATTTACCACCAATTTTGGTGAATAATACCCTAATTACGAACAACTTTGAGCGTGCCAATGGGTTAAATGAAAACTTTATTCGGCTTGGGATACTGGATAATAATGTGGAGCCAGTATACCATGGTAAAGTTTCACCAGCTGCTATTAATACAGTAAACAGCAGCTTTCCTACGTATGAAATTATGAATATCTTCAATAAGATGAAACCTAGTAAATCGATTGGCCCAGAAGGCTTTTCAGCCTTCCTCTACAAGGTGGTTGCCTTTGAAATTGCTCAGGCTCTTTCTATACTTTTCACTGCATCTTTTGACTCTGGCCAAATTCCTACTGTTTGGTCCGATGCAATAATAATCCCAATCTTTAAAAAGGGTAATGCATCTCTCCCATCGAATTATCGACCAGTCGCCCTCACATCTGTTATCTGTAAAGTCATGGAATCCATTATTAGAAACCATCTGATACGACACTGCAACAGATTTGAACTATTGGATCAGAACCAGTTTGGTTTTTTGCCAAAACGTTCTGCAACCCTACAGTTACTACTGGCTGTGGACAGATGGACATCGGCTCTTGACTTGGGTATCCCCTCAGAAATTATTTACTTCGACTTTCAACGCGCATTCGACTCTGTCGTGAATTCAAAATTAATTTTCAAATTAAAACACTTAGGCCTCGCAGGGAAAATGCTGAACTGGATTCATGCCTTTCTCAGCAACAGGAGGCAGAGGGTAAAAGTTAATAATACGTTCTCAGACTAGCTGCCCATTAAGAGTGGCGTTCCGCAGGGCTCGGTTCTTGGTCCGCTGCTGTTCGTCATGTTTATCGCTGACTTATTGCCTGATAACACCAACAGTGATGTTCTTGTCTCCAAATTTGCGGACGACTTAAAGGTTGGCAATGAATTGATTTCTGATCAGAATCGAACTAGTCTTAGACATACAATTAATCGCGTGGCAACATGGTCGCAGGACTGGCAATTGCCTTTATCTCTATCAAAGTGCCACTCGATGCACATTGGAAACCAACTTGGTTCACCTGAGTATTATGTAAGTGGAACCTTGATCGAGGCCAAAGCGTCAGTAAATGACCTGGGTGTCCTGTTTAACTCGGACATGAAGTCTTCAAAGCACTGCTCCTACATTGTTTCTAAAGCCTTTCAAAGAATGCACATCGTCAATAGATGCTTTTGTAAAACAAGTACTGAAACCAGAGTTTGGGCGTTTAAGGTCTATGTTAGACCGACCCTGGAATATGCTAGCTCGGTCTGGTCGCCATACCTCCTTAAAGATATTGACCTTTTAGAATCGGTCCAACGTTCGTTTACCCGCTCTATCCCAGAATTACGCTCATTACAGGCCGGGGATAGGTTACGTAGATTGGGTCTGGAACCACTTGAATTGCGTAGGCTTCGTGCTGATTTGGCGCTCACATACCAAATTCTTCACGATCTTCTCCCAACTGTTGTCCCTTTTTTCTCACTTTCCACGGTGGGTTTCACCCGCGGTCATAACTTTAAATTAAAAAGACAGACCTTTAAAACGGACTGTAGGAAGTTTTTTTTCTCTAAAAGAATTGTCGAGAGTTGGAATTCACTACCTGGTGCAGTTGTCTCATCCGCAAATTTAAAGTCCTTCAAACTAGCTGTGAGGGGTATAGAACTATCCAAACACCTCAAGCGTACATACTAACGTCGACGTTCTTTTTGGGGCGGTGTGAGTGGTGAATCCCTTCCGTTTCCATACCCATAAGCGGGTCAAAAATTGTATTATTATTCAGGTGTGTGTAGGTGCATGTGACAATGCTGTGTTTCAAGATGCAGATTCTGATGTGAATCAAGATGCAAATCACGATCAGAACCAGGATGTGAATCGTGATGTGAATGAATGTGGAAATTTGAGCGCACGTCACAAGGCGGAGCAGCAGACAGGTAACGCGGTGATTAGTGAAGATGATGTTAATAGCATTGATCTGTCATTGAGCAGCCAGAGGAGTGAGGATGTCATGGGAACTCAGGATGGGGCTGATTAAGTGGCGTCAGTCCTTACCTAACCAAACCTAACCTATTTGGTGCATTCGCCTTGTTTTCGATTGCCTCCTGGAATGCGCGTGGCTTACGCGGTAAAGTTAACGAGGTTGAGAATTTGTTGAGTTTTGTAGACATTTTGGGGGTCCAGGAGGCTGTAAATATGCAAGATTTTATTCCAGCTTCTTTTCAATCTGACTTTGTTTACTCGGGGAGGGGGGTGGGTATTTTTGTGAAGTGGGCTGTCCCATACTTGGTCTCTCACATCCAGTCGCCAATTCCGGAAATAGATGCATGCTCCATAAGGGTCTTCATGTGCAACCAGTGGGTTAATGTGGTCATTGTGCATGTGACGGGAGCTCCGTCCTTGGTACAGTGGACAGCGTGGCTTCGTCAGTTCACAGCTCCGTGCGTCCTTGGTGGGGATTTTAATGCGCAACACTATGACTGGGGTTCCATTAGAATCGACACCAAGGGGCGTAAATTATCCAGTGCCGTTGCCTCTGAGGGGTTGTCGATAATTAAAAATGGTACCCCCACTTTCGTTCGGTGGCAGAATGGAGGGACCCAAGAGTCTGTATTGGATTTGTTTTTGGCCTCGGATGGCATTGCGCGCAAATATTGTTTTTCGGTGTCAGATGATCAGAGGGGCAGTGATCACTTTCCTGTGGTCATGCTCCCCTGCTGTGCACGCGTAGGTCGGCAGAGCGGAGCGCGGCGGAGGCCAGTGGCGGATAATGGAGTTCTCGCGCCATGGATTGGTGCGCATGTGCGGAAGGGGAAGTCTAGTAAGAAGGAATCACGCACTAGGGTGCTCCCGGTCTGGTGGACCTCGGTTTGTACAAACGCTGCGCGGGATCGGCGTGCGGCTTACCGCAAATGGAAGCGCCATCCAAGTGAGGAGCATTGGTTAGAGTATCGGGGTATCTCTGCAGAGTCTGCGTATCTTATTAGAAGGGAGAAGAAGGACTATGGAAATCGCTTGTGCAAGCGGATCCAAGGCACGGGATCCCTGGCGGTTGCGTGGAGAACCCTACGCAATCAGGATGCAAAGGTGATGCAGCAGTGGGTGTACGACGCACCGGATGCTGGCTCGCAGCGACGCGTTCTTAGGGGCGAATCCATGGCAGACGCGTTCAACTGTTGCTTTGCCAGTGTGTACACTCTTCCGAGTGGAGGACAGCCGCCCCCCTGTTCTCGAGTTTCTTGGGCACAGGATATGCCTTGGTAGCGGGCTGAATTTGCCGCTGCTCTGTCCAAGTGAAAGGATAGCAGTTCAACTGGAGTTGACGCCGTGTCGTATAAGGACTTGAAAGTCGCCCCGCCTGACGCCGTAGGTGAGTTGGTTGCAATATATCAGCTGCTGTTAAATGGAGGCCCAGTTCCTCCCTCATGGCTTTATACCATCCTGGTCCCTGTACACAAAGCGGGTAGCGATAGATCTAATCTGATCAATTACAGACCAATAGCTCTTTTATCCTGTATACGTAAGGTTTATGAGCGCATGCTAGTGAGGAGGTTGGAGTGGCATCATGAATATTACGACTGCCTGGCTCCAGTGCAATTTGGCTACAGGGCGGGCAGGAGTGCTCAGGATGCGATTCTGTACCTTCTTTCCGGCATTCGGGAGGTCTGGGTGCACCGACAAGTGGTGGTTGCGGTGTTTCTCGACATCAAGGCCACATATGACACAGTGCGCATTGACTGGGTGCGAGTGGCGCTTGAGAGGATGGGGGTGAGTAAGGGTATCACAGATGCAATTGTAGCTCTGTTAGATAAGCGACGGTTTGTAACTTGGGCAAGTGGCTACTGGTCGTATGACGAGAGCTCTGATCGTGGTCTCCCGCAGGGGAGCTGTTTGAACCCGGTGTTATTTGCTGTGGCTATTAATGATGTGCTGGCAGAGCTCAGTCTGTCTGCGAACATCGTCTGCTATGCAGATGATGTTGCGTTGTGGTTTGCTGGGAATGACACAGACATGATTATGCCGCATGTCCAAGAAGCTCTTGACATGGTCACAGAACGTCTTGCTGACAGCGGCCTGCTATTGGCTCCTGCGAAGACAGAGCTCATCATTTTCACACGGTCCTTGGCGAGGCGGCGTACGCCGATTTCAGTTAAGATAGGGGATGCAGTGATAAGACCTTCTACAACTGTACGGTACTTGGGGGTACTACTGGATGAGCGGGTCGAATGGAACAAGCATGTGAGCTGTCTCAGAGAGCGTGTCCGTGCGTGAACCTCCATACTGAAGAGTCTCGCTGGGTGTGAAAATGTGACCAGAGGTGCCCTACTCTCCACTTACAGGGGGTTTGTCCGAGTGGTTTTGGATTATCACCTGCCTTTTTTCTATCCTGCGGCACGGCACATGTGTATGCTCCAGGTCGTGGTAACTGAGTGCTTACAGTTAAGAGTGGTGAACCACCCATACACCGTCGTGCAGAGGAACTACTGGTTTTGCTCTGCATGAGAAATCTCATTCGGGGAGCGAAAGACCCGGTTGGGAAATTACTTCTTGACTATGTCAGTCTGAGTCAAGGTGTGCGCGAAGCCTTAGGCGTAGCTGGCCAGGATGCATCTCTCCTCCGAAAGGCAGCTCACCTCCATCCGTGCGAAGTTGCACGGGCCAATCCCATTGGTCCATGGATATGGTGTCCCACAGTGGCTCGTCTGTTTGACGCGTGGCACGTCACCTGTGATGTTTTTTGCGATGCGTCTTTTAGGAGGGAACTCAGTGTGGGAGGGATAGGTGTTGCGATCCCATCTCTCAAAGTGCGTGTAAGGCGTCGTCTCACTGTGGTTGCTTCAAGCATGGTTTGTGGTTCAGCGATGTCTGTCGCCCTGGATGTGGCTCTGTAGTTGCAGCTGCGATCCTTTGCCATTGTCACGGACTCTCTTGCAGGTATCTGTGTGGTGCAAGGGGCAGTGGAACGAATGGATGTGAGTGATCCGTTGGTTTTCAGTGTTGCATGGAAACTCTGGATTGCTTCCCAGGTAGGCGAGGTTGCGGTTCAGTGGGTGAGGGGTCACACTGGAATCTGGGGCAACGAGCAAGCTGATACTCTCACCAAGGAGGCAACTGCCACAGAGGTGGCAGAGGCGCATCTTACTGTGTCCGTGGCCACTCGGCGTGTGGCAATCCGGGAGTGGCAGCGTAAAGAGTGGGAAAAGGAATGGGTGGCCTCGGCAATGGGGAGGTTTCTGTTTGCTTTTCAACCAACCTGCAAGTATGGTTTAGTCCTGGATACATTGCCGCGCAGGAGGGCGCGTTTCGTTAGTCGTTTGCGTACAGGTCATTCCATGCTGCTGGCACACCAAAATAGGTTGGGTTGGGTGGACTCGCCATTCTATGGGACATGTGGCGTTGAAGACACTGCAGAGCATTTCCTTCTATCTGTAGGCAGTACAGTACTCATCGCCACCTGTTGAGTAGGTGGGTGAGAACTCATCCGACCCTGCAGACATTGCTGTGCCACACGAGTGGTGCTGACGCTATCAGGCACATGCGGGCACTGGCCGCTTTCTGTCTAGTTACTAAAAAGCAGTTGTGATCTTGGTCGTAGGAGAGAGGCTGGTTGGAATTGATAAGAAGCTGGTGCATCGTCCTACTTCCACACAGTGCCCGCATGATGCCCGCATGATGCCCGCACGTGGTAGTCTCTTGTACATGGTGGTGAAAATCTCTTCTGGTACACAGTGAGTGATTCTCTTCTTGTACACAGTGAGGGATTCTCTTCTTGTACACAATGGTGAAAAATCTTGTACTCATTGATGAGCAATGGTGTGAGCGCGTAGTTCAACATGCATTTGCACACGGCAGTGACAGACCTCTTTATGTACATAGTGAGGGATTCTCTTCTTGTACACAGTGGTGGAAAATTTTGAATGCAGTGATGAGCAATGGTGTGAGCGCGCAGTTCAACGTGCATTTGCGCACGGCAGTGACAGATCTCTTTATGTCCCACTGAGATGCCGTAGTGGTAGAAGTAATAGAAGTGAAGTGGTAGATGTGAAGTGAGTGGTAGTGATAGTGAGTGGTAGTGAAGTGGAGTGGTGCCGCTGTGGAACCTTAAGCCGTAGTGTTCTGTTAGGGATTGGTGTGATGTGGTTTAACTGTTGTCATTGGTACTGCTTACAAACGTTGTTATTTACCTAATTTGTATTAGAGCGTTCGGCATATGGCCAGGGCTCTTGGCAATAAATTCAATTCATTTCACAGATTCATTGTTCGTATCTACTACCATGGGGGTTTCGTTAAGCCTACTGTCATCTCCTACCTCTTCATCCACTCCAAATTGCTTGAATTCACTGATGCCAAATCCCCTGCGTCTAGCTTCAGCACAGATTTCTAGGAATGCTCTACGAGGCACTACACCCGACGACATGTCATCGTCTGTAACTATTCCGAGTTCAACACACTCAGCCAAAAACTCATTTACATCGGCTGCCATGTTTTGTTCGTCAGTTTTGATTGTTTCACATTGTTTTAACCATTGTAATATTAGGGAACAATGGCGCTCAACACACTCCAGATCCATTCTTCGTGCACGTGATCTGTCTTTGCTAAAAAGTCGATTGTTGAAGGGCGAAATGAAAGCTGCTGTTGGTAGAGTAAGTTGGCGTGTAAGTACTGTAGCATTGTGCATACTAGAGTAGGATGGGGCATATGGCTACGGGCCAGGGCTCCTGAATAAATAATTGAAAGATCCGCCCTTAAATAGTTAAATAGTTTCGTTGTTGTTTGGGGTAGATGTATTTTGTATGGAGCGTACGACTGCGGGTCATGGTTCAAGGTAATAAATTGAATTGAAAGATCCGTGTTTCAGATAAATGATATAGATTTAAACCAAACTAAGTTATGTGGCCTCGAAATTGGCAGCTAGAAACGATAGAATGGCGTATTTATTTCGCAGATGCAGGCTTTCAGAGCTGAGTTGAATTGTTTCAAAGTGGCCAGCAACAATCGACTGCATGCAATAAACCTTTGTAGCGCGACACATAGCTGTAAAAAAGGTACACGGATTACAAACAAAAACGTCAAGTGTGCTGTAAAAAATTGGGTTATATGAGTGAATTTTCACTTGTCTAGACACACGCTAGTGTGTCGCGCCAAGTTAGGCAACAAACATCACCACAAACATCACATCAATTCAATTGTTGAGGTTGTAAACCATTGTAGCGCGACGCCATAGCGTCAGTGTCTAATACCTTGAAGCATAGTTGCGCACATTTCAGGTACTTGGGGAAAAATAATAATGCGACACAAAAGCTTAAATTGTGTTGAAATCGAGAGCAATAACCCACCTGACAAAAATTAACTCGTGTTTGAATGCCAGCTATGCTGCTTTCAATGCAAAATCTGCCCCTCAATAACGTTGAAAATGTGTTACTACCTAGCTAGCTAGCTAGCCCGCTCATCCCCATGTTAAATCCCATAGGGTGATTATTCATCGATTCCGAGATAACGGGAAGGCTTCCAGCTATGAAACTGGACGAATGGGTGCAGTACAATACGAACTGCGTACCTTTTATGGTTTGGAGCATGGGGAAGTAACAGGGATGGCGTGGGAGGGCGCGTAAGTACGAAAATATTGTTATAACCATTGTTAGTATTGTCGGCATCGTCTCTCATTGGACGGCCAAAGTTCCAACAATGAGAACGTGTCCCTAGGCACACACTAGTGTATCACGATAAATCTAAACAACGTTACAAAGAAATTGTATTCACGTCCAATTCACGAAAAATAAACTAAGTGTAAAAACAAAGCAACATAAACAAAGCCAAAAACTGGTAAGGAGGCCACCAAGTTGAGAGTGGTTCGGCTCTTCAAAAGAGTGATATCAACACACCAAAACTAACTAAATACAACAAATTACAACAAAATTAAAACCAAACCAAAAACCAATAAAGAGGTGACTAAGTTTAGAATGGTTCGGCCTATAGGCAAAAGGTAGTAGCAAATTGTTGAAAACCAATTTCTTGTTGACGTGGCACTTTATCACTCATCTGCACGGTAGTGGAGTTGAGTCAATACACAATTAAAAAAAAGGAGTGATATTATATCAAAAGCCAAAACTGGTAAATGGGGTCGCCAAGTTCCGAATGATTCGGCCCTTCAAAGGAGTGATATCAACACACCAAAACATTCGCCAACTTAATCGCACCGAATAATACTTTGGACGTTAAATGAAAACTTGAACATTGCTACCGAAAGTAGCAATGTTCTAGTTTTCATTTAACCTTCGAATTATTAAGCGGTGCGATTAACTTGACGAATGTTTTGGTGTGTTAATATCACTCCTTTGAAGGGCCGAACCATTCGGAACTTGGCGACCCCTTTTACCAGTTCTGGTTTTTGATATGATTAAAATGTACACGGACAAAAATTGATGATTTTTAATTGAAATAATCAAATGTGTGTAATTGAGAAAATTGCATCTGTTTTGGTGTTGTTGTGCTTTTCTCAGTTGTACACATTTGATTAGTTCAATTTAAAATCATCAATTTTTATCCGTGTACATTTTAACAAGTGAAAATCAATCATATAACCCCCTTTTTTTACAGCACACTTGACGTTTTTGTTTGTAATTATTATTAGTGCACTGTGCTTATATTAGAAATAGAAGTATAATGGAGACGGCACCAAGCCAAGGCTTAAAGGATCCAATTACCTCCTGCAGAATTTAAAACAATTTAGGGTTGGAGTAGAAACAACATACTCAAAAAGGGTATTCCAAGGCACCACAATACACATATGCCGACAGTTGGCCTAGAAGTTCCCCCAGTAGCATTGAACAGTTGGCCAATGGTTGGCCCAACATTTCACGCCAAAATTTAGACGTTGGTCTAATGTTGGCATCCAACGGTTGGCCCATCATTATTTTGTCACATCGGCCAATGGCCGAGCCAACATATTGACCCTATGTTGGCAATATTTGTGTGCCTATGTTGTGCCAATTTCACAGCGCGAACCTTTTAAACGTTGGTCTAATGGTGGTAGCCAACGGTTGGCCCAACATTATTTTGTCACATTGGCCAATGGCCGAGCCAACATATTGACCCTAAGTTGGCAATATTTGTGTGCCTATGTTGTGCCAATGTCACAGCGCGAACTTTTTAAATAATGATCTAATGGTGGCATCGAACGGTTGGCCCAACATTATTTTGTTACATTGACCAATGGCCGAGCCAACGTATTGTCAATATGTTGGCAATATTTGTGTACCTATGTTGTGCCAATGTCACAGCACGAAAATTTTTAAACTTTGGCCTAATGGTGGCATCGAACGGTTGGCCCAACATTACTTTGTTCCATTGGCCGAGCCAACGTATTGGCCCTATGTTGGCAATATTTGTGTGCCTATGTTGTGCCAATGTCACAGCGCCAACTTTTTAAATGTTAGTCTAATGGTGGCATCCAAAAAAATACTGCAGTTTTGCCCATGAAAACTGCACTTTACTGCAGTTTTTACTTTTTTAAACTGGGAACTGCAGTTTCAGTGACAAAGAGCAGTTTTCAACTGCAGTTATTGTAGACTAACTGCAGTTCCACTGCACAACTGCAGTTTCTGTGACTAACTGCAGTTTTCAACTGTGAGAGAGAACTGCAGTTTCTCTGAGGAAGTGGAATTTGTGAACAAAACTGCAGTTTTCAACTGAAATTCTTATAAACTGGAACTGCAATTCCATTACGGAACTGCAGTTTTTGTGTAAACTGCAGTCTTCAAGTGCAGTACTTAAGAATTTTAACTTCACTTCCATGACAGAACTGCAGTTTCAGTGACGAAGTGCCCTTTTCAATTGCAGTTCTTGTAGACTAACTACAGTGCCACTACACAACGGCAGTTTCTGTGATCAACTGGAGGTTTTAACTGATGTCTTGTAGACTGGAACTACAGTTTCATTACAGAACTGCAGTTTTAAAGTGCATTTCTCGTAGACTTGAACTGCAATTCTGTGACAGAACTGCATTCTGTGTCAGAGTGCAGTAATCAGCTGCAGTTCTCGTACATTGTGACTGCAATTCACGACACAACTGCAGTTTCTGTGGAAAACGTCTTATAGACTGGAACTGCAGTTCCATTAGAACATACGTGCAGTTTTTGTTAAAACTACAGTTTTCAAGTGTAGTTCTTGTATACTGGAACTGCAGTTTCATTCCAGAAGTGCAGTTTCTGAATCACTAGCCGTCGTCAACAATTGTAGCAGTTTATATATATATACATAATGACATTGTTCTACTGCTGCAATTCTTGTAGATTGTGACAGCAGCTTACAAGTTAAACTGTAGTTTTCAGTTGCGATTATAGACTGAAAATGCAGTTTAATACAGTTACTGGATTTAAATGAGGTAATTGTGGATGGTAACTTCAGTTATGAAGAGAAGAAACTATATGAAGGAGCTTATTAACAAATTTTTCAATTTGACCATTCATGCTGCAGCAGTCCCTGCCTCACTATCACTTTTATGAGGTTCTAATAATCGACTTTGGAAAACAGTTGCTGACCAAGACTGCATGTACCGTAAATCCTCTTCCAACCGACTAAATGCCTGTTTAAAACTACAATTTAACATCAAATTTTTTTAAAGCAGATGTACCATTGTAATCTACAAGGGCCGATTTCACTTTTAAATGACGTTTTAATGAGCGAATAGCTTTTTCAACTGCTAGTAAACTCCAGTTTTACACAGAAACTGCAATTCCAAACCGCAGGCAACTGAATTTTACAGATACCTATAAATAGTTTTTAATGCTAATAATTACAATTCTTTAACTGATTTAATGAACTGATTGTTTATGTTAAGGTAGGTAACTGGCTATGTAGCTTATGAATAATCCTGTCTCAGATCACAGGATTTATTAATCATTTAGATTTAGCTACTTCTAGATTAGACCAAACGCAACTTAAAACTTTCAACTGTTAGTAAACTTTAGTTTTACACAGAAAATTTAGTTCCAAACTGCAGACTACTGAATTTTAAGATTACCGTACTTTTGAATACTTTTTGATGATAATAATTACAATTTTTTAAACTGATTTAATTATTAAAATTAAAAAGTATTAAGAGTATTTTTTAATTCAGTTTTCTGTGGGTTGGAACTGCAGTTCCTACATAAAACTGCAGTTTACTAGCAGTTGGAATTGCTGTTAAATTTAAAGTTTCAAACACTCCCTAAATTATGATGAAGTTTTAATTAAATGTAATGGAGTTCGCAAAGTTTAAAACAAAACAGGCCAATTGATTGTTTAAAATGAAGATAAGCATTGCTTTATTTTAGCAGTTATAATTAAAATACAAATACTACAACCATCTAAACACACGCTAGTGTGTCGCCGCCAAGTAGACGTTTTATTGTTGTTGGAGCTTAATTGTTAGAGCGTAATTGTTAGAGTGTAATTGTTAGAGTGTAATTGTTGTCAGATGGCGGATCACTAGAAGACTGTGTCTTTTAACTGAAACCAACTTATACGTGATTTCAGCATACTGGTGTAAATTCCCCATGCGGCAGAAATCTTTGCAAATCGTTTGAATCAGGTGTCTTGGGTCCAGTAACAAAGAAAAACTCAACACGAAAATGTGGGAACGTGTCCTTCATGGAGAAAAAGTGTCCTCAATAACGTTGATTTGTGTTACTGGTGACTAGTGACTAGTGACTAGTAACTAGTCCGAAGGCTCCCATGTTAATTCTCATAGGGTATAACGACACGTCTACAGCTCATTAGGGAAAGTGGCCAGATCTAAATTTCGGCAGACAGGTAAAGCGTCATATGGGGAAGTGCCTTTTTCTAAAATGGGGGTTGCAGCTAGAAGAACGTGGTCCTGAAATGGCTCGTAAGTGCAAAATTATTGTTGTAACCATTGTTTGTATTGTCATCCAACAGAAGATTATAACATGCTTAAGTGTTACATGCTTATCGTTTCAGTACCTAATTGTCAGAATTCATTGTTGTTGCAAACAGGTGGTTCACGAAAACCACCAATAAAATCACAGAATGGTTCACGAAGAGACGGAGTATCTTTTATTGCAAAGGTTTGGTCGTTTTTTTTCCCACCAAAACCAAATCGTTTTCTTTTTACGGTACGCGAATTCAAAATGAATTATATGCCCCACGACTCGAATAAATTTCTCATTACTGGTTCAATAAGACACAGGGTATCTTTTATTCCATAGGAATTGATTACGTCCTTGCCATTAGCATACTGTTACGCTTGTTATTAATTTATTTGGAATGACAATAGCAAATGTGAAAATTATGAATGAGAACATTCATACAATAAAATACCTCCAGGAAAAAAAGGTAGGGGTGACAATTACACCGTGGTATTTTTTGTACATTCACAGGCCTATAAAAGTCGTGATATCCACCCAAAACCAAAACTGTTAAGAGAAGCCGCCAAGTTTACAAAAAGGATCGGCCTTTCAAAGTAGTGATATCATTCAACCAGGGAAAGGCCGCCAAGGTTAATCCTATAAGCCAAGTTAATCGCACCGAATAATACTTTGGACGTTAATTGAAAACTTGAAGATTGCTGCCGCTAGTATACTTATTAACTTTAAGGATTGAGTAGGTATATAAGGTTGATTCATACATGTCAACTCTGTTAGTAAGTGAACCATAATGAGTAGCTAGGATCAGTAAGGTAATTGAAATAGGTCGTATATAGACGTTAATGTCCTAAACTAATACAAATTAGATTGCTGAATAAAAATAAGTTCCACAGTAACTGTCGATCTCTGAATTGCATTTTTGTTAAATTACTGCAGTTTTATAAAGTGGAGTTTTTATGCAAAACTGCAGTTTATAAAGTGCAGATTTTATGCAGAAACTGCAGTTTTTATGCAGAAACTGCAGTTTTTATGCAGAACCGCAGTTTCATAAAGTGCAGTTATTATGCAGAACTGCAGTTTCATAAAGTGCAATTTTATGGAACACAAACTGCAGTTCTTAATTACCGTTGATAAACTGGAGTAATTTAAACTGCAGTTGTGTTCCATAAAATTGCACTTTAGAAATGCAGTTTTTTTAACGGTTGGCCCAACATTATTTTGTCACATTGGCCAATGGCCGGCCCAACGTATTGGCCCAACGTTGGCAAAATTTGTGTTCCTATGTTGTGCCAATATCACAGCGCCAACTTTTTAAACATTGGTGCAATGGTAGCATCCAACCGGTTGGCCCAACATTACTTTGTCACATTGGCCAATGTCCGAGCCAACGTACAGGCGCAATGTTGGGCCAGTGTTTATTACCCAACATTGGGCTAACGAAGTCTAAAGTGGTTGGTATGACTCCATAATGCCAACATTGGGGCACCATTGTCAACCAACAACTAAAAACGATGCCTACAGGTAGGATTGAAACAGGTACCTACCGAACTGAAGCTGTAGTTGTTACCCACTACACCACCTGAGCTGGTTGTAAACCTCAGCTTAGACAGGGTATAGAATGCTGGGAGAGTTAAAGTTTTCATCATAGAAATTTTATGAAGTTTCAAGTTTTATGAAAATGTAAATACACTACACAGAAATAGGACTTTATAATTACACCAAAAGTAAATTACAATTTGAGGGATGTCGATGTGTACTGCTTAACATTATGAACAATCAAAGCTATTCAAAGTAAAGTAAGTTTGTTTGTTTATTCGCTTACAAAAGACCAATACCTTCTTAAAACCTAACTTACGCTACTCTAACCGAAAGTAACGTTACTTATGGTTAAACAATCCTATTTTACATTAAATAATCTAGGCACACACTAGTGTGTCGCGCCAAATTAGGCAACAAACATCACAACAAACATCACATCAATTCAATTGTCGAGGTTGTAAACCATTGAAGCGCGACGCCATAGCGTCAGTGTCTTATATCCTGAAGCATAGTTGAGCACATTTCAGGTACTTGGGGAAAAACAATTATGCGGTACAAAAGCTTAAATTGTGTTAAAATCGAGAGCATTGACCCACCTGACAAAAATTAACGCATTTAGGAATGCCAGCTAAGCTGCTTTCAATGCAAAATCTGCTTCAATAACGTTAAAAATGTGTTACTACCTAGCTAGCTGAAGAAATTTGTCGTGTGCCGACCCACGAGGGGTATTACACTGGAGACCGCTCCGGGAGGTGAACTCCCAAGGCGGGGGGAAGCCTGTCAAGCGAAGCCAAAGCCTCTCACAAAGCAGAGAAGCGCAACAACAAAACGGCATGAAACATGAAAAAAAAAAACAACAAAAAAAACAAAGATTAATAGCGTCAATCGTCGTCGACCAACACAGGGTGGGTAGCAATGGGGGAACAAAGTTTCATACACTTCCGGCAGGCAAAGGGACACAGGCAAACAATGTACCTGCCCACTGGTGGACAGGATGTTGCACCCAAAGACCTGGGGCGATAGCCCATGCAGGGGAAAATCCTCCGCATAGGGACCAACCCTCACAACGCTAGGACACATGCAGGCCCCCCTACTGGGTTCCTGCGGCATGCACTAACCAGCCCCCCCTAGTGGGATGCCGGCGTTCAAAAAAGCAACAAGTGGCGACAAAAACCACACAACGCAGAGCAAGGAAGGACAAAGAAATCAGGTATTGACAACGATCACAGGGTGTGGAGCACAGAAGTGGTGTTCTCTGACACACTTCTCGCAGAAGGTCTTGAACTCCGGGAAAAACTCCGGGGTCCACGCAGGTGTACAGCAAGTCGAGACCAAAGCCAGCCGGCTCCCGCCAATCCAAAGGCCAGTCATTGAGACTGTGAGCCGTATTTTCGCGATTGTGCCCGCACTCGCACGTTGAGCTGGTACCAAGGCCGAAGTTTTGCAGGTAAGCGTTGAAATTACCATGATTGGTAATCAATTGAGTCATCTTGGATGAGAACAAGAAATTGTGTTTTGCGACTTCGGGGAAGAAGCTGAATGTAGGACGTCCATTGTTGGTGGTCTCCCACTTCCGCTGCCAGTAGGCTAGTTCATCAGCATGCATGGCTTGTTTGGACGAAGCACGGGAACAAGGCAGGTGATCGATAAAGTCCAGATTAACAGAAGCACGGGCTTCGGTGCAAGCTCGTTGCCCAGATTTCCTTGATGGGCTTTCACCCACTTCAGTGCACAGTTTGAGGGCCAAGAAGAACTCCCAATCCACCCCAATCATTGGGGTCGCATGACAGCCACCCCAATCGGTAGTGTAGGCTTGTTGATGTTGCAAATTGCGGTCAGGGCCGCACGAGAGTCCGAGTAGAAGTATACGGTGTCTGTCTCTGCGAGGTTGTTAACCGCATACGAGAAGGCCATGATGATTACTTGTACTTCAGCCTGGAAGATGGTACACCAGTCCGGCAGATGAGATGGGGAAGAGTACACGTGGTGACCGTCCTGCAAGACAATGAAGGCAACAGTAGCAACAGTTCGGTACGCCTTACAAAATAAGCAGAAGAATGGGTCTGCACAAAGAGTCCAGCAACTTGGCCCGGGCGGACAAACTCGGCGCGATGGCCCCAAACATCGGCCCCATACAGAATGGCAGGAAAAACACAGGTGCGAAAGATGGTACGAAGGACGGCAGGAGAAACGCCCTAGGATTTCGACGCGACAATCTTCAGTCGATGCATGAATGGGAAGATCTTCGTCCTAAGATAAAGTAAGTGTTCATGCCAAGTAAATGCGCTATCGATGACAATGCCCAAGTATTTGATTTTGGATGAAGCGGGGACAGGAATATTGCAGAAAGAAATTCTGGGAGGGTCCTCGTCAACAATTGTGCGCCTAACAAAAATACCAGAGCTGGGGCCTTTCTTGGCACGTATGGTCAGTTTGGTACAAGGATGGAAGATGGTCTGCGTCTTAGATGGATTGAACACCAGTTTATTTGCGTCAGCCCAATCAAGTAAGTCTACCGCAATGATAGGCCAAGTGTCTTGAATCTTACGAGCAGAAAGAGCTCCCAGCAGAATCACCGTATCGTCTGCGACGGCTTGGGCACAAACGGCAGGGAGGTCGTATCTTCCTGGGGAGTTGAGCGTTTCCAGGAGGCTATCCATCATCACAAGCTAGAGAGTAGGGCCCAAACAAGAACCCTGGGACAACCACGGGTCATTGGGATGATGACATTACCCAATGAAACGAATTTGTCGTCCAAAAAAAGCGCTCACCAGATGATAGATGTTGCTTGGGATCTTCTTCCGTCAAAGCTCAGACAGGAACCTTGGATACCACGCGCAGTTGAACGCATTAGTGATATCCAAGGCAATTGCAAAACAATGAAGGTCCTGTTTGTGGAAAGTACGCACAAGGTCCTGGTACTGCTGTACTGCCCCAACAGAGTCCCTTTGGCCACGATATCCGAATTGATGGGAAGAAAGTAGATTTCCTTACTCCTAAAAAAAAAACGAGTCGATCGGCACAGAGCTTGTCTAACACTTTACCCACCGAAGAAA